>JAUPMG010046765.1:0-14047 GCA_031762675.1 Pachysandra terminalis | reverse complement strand
TAACCAACTCACTAACAAAATCCATAGCAGCAGTCCTGGGACTATATAAATCTTCAATTATATCTGCAGAGAAATGAACCATAAACCAGTCAGCGCAGTACGGACTGTAACTGAAATATTAAAACATGAGTTAAAGCAAGAAAGATAGATCCGGAGGACTCACCATAACCCTTTCTAACATACTCGTGCGGATCTTCGTTCCAAAGTTTTTGATCATTGTCATTGAAACACATTAGTGGGAAAATTATTTCAAAGAGAAGAACATCAAGCCGTGGTTGCAGCAATTGATACATGCTACTCTTTGAAATACTGCAAAGATTAAAAATGAAAAAGGAAAAAACATTATTCAAGCAAGAAAGAAAAGAAAATCATCATGCAATATTATGATAATAACGAAAATAACTTACAAAACAACTCACTCACTTTCAGGAATGCAATGTACAGGTTAATCAAATTAAATATGTTGAAAGAACAAAATAGCAGTGTATCATTCAAGGTGATTCCTCTCTGACAGAACGAAATCACCTTCAATTCTCTCCTCTCTTGTCGTGCAACATTCAAGTGCATTAAATAAACAGTATCATTGAGTTGACTTTGAATATCATTTCCTCAAACCCCTTGATGCATCATGATAAAGCTAAACCCTTCAGAAGCTCTCTTACATCACCAAGGGCAGACTTGAGGATTTTTCACACCATGAACATCTCTCTTTCCTAGATTTCATAATCGACAAATGACATGGCCAACCTATTAGCTAAAGCACGGATGTCAATTGGTTTGATTTAAACCCAAAAAAATCAAATTTCAGCCCAGGTACGGTTTAAAATGAAGAACTGGATTATTTGGTTTCCGGTTTATGCTCAAGGCTCGGTTAAAAAGAACCACACCGAAAGCCAAGCCGAATATATGCAAACCAAAAACAGAACCCAACTAGAGCAAAAGTATATAACTTAAACCCTAAACAAAGTTGCATTTAAAAATAAACAAATAATAACAATAATAATAATAGTAGTAATAATAATAATAATAATAATAATAATAATAATAATAATAATAGTAGTAAATCTACAATGAAACAGAGAGTTTATTTGGCCTTTAATTTTTAGTTTTGGTGATTTCTTTCCAAACTAAATTTGTTGCATTTTTAGTGCAGAAAATAGGGTTAATTTAGTCAAATTGAACCAAACCGAACGGAACTTACAAATTCAGCTTTCCGGACTCAATTTAGGGTTAATTGAACATAGTTGATTTTATTTTCAGTCTCATATATTGGTTTCTATTATGGTTTGGTTTGTATTTCAGTTCGCTATAATTCGGTTTGGTCTTGGTTTCACCACTAAACCAAATTAAACCGACCGGATTATACTCCTGAGCAAAAGGAGGAGCGGTCAGGCCAAATAAGTACCTCTCTAATAGCCAATACTTCTAGTAACAGTTCTTCGTTTATCACCTCCATTTTCCCCTCTTGGATTAGACTATTGTCAGGTTTCCACGTCTCATGCCTTGTTGTCACTATAGTCCTCTCCATAGATAGTAACAGTTCTTCATTTAATAGTGAATGTTAACAACTTTTTCTGTTTTTTTTTTGTAATTTGTAGTCCTGAAAACAAGTTTTTTATTTCGGCATTGAAAGTGGGTATTGGACATGGCAACGCTACAAGATTTAGGAACTGGGATAGTGCTAACTATATACAACGTAGAAAAAGTGATGGGTTGACATAAATTATTACATTTAAGCAATTTACCCTTCTTGTACTTACCAGCAGGCGGGACTTTCATAGACAAATGACTGGTTCAGAAGATGGAGGAAATCTTGGGGAACTATACAGTGTCAGTGGTACTGAAACAGTGCAGGAAAGTAGACAAATAATCATCTCTGCTATTTATGGGCCAAATAAAAGCATCAAGCTTACTGATCTGTATGATCTACTGGAAGAGATTGGTAGAGGAAGTCCATGGCCATGGCATTTAGGGGGATAATTTAAAATCATTAGATCCATCCTTGAGAGGTCAAGCAGGGGAAGAGTTTCTGGATACATGAACGAGTTTAATGGATTTATTAGTAGGAATGAACTGAACACCATTCCTGTCTTTGGAGCAAATTACACATGGGCAGTCTGTGAGATACAGATTCTTGGTCTCACGACTCTCACCATAGTGAGAGAAGTGCTTTGTAACCTTGGGAACCATAGTTCTTCCAAAACGCATCTATGACCATATTCCAAAATTGTTAAGAGTGCAAAAACTCTTTCCAAAGGGCTTCTCTATTCAGATTTGAAAATATGTAGCTGTAGGAGGGAGGTTTCTGTAAGAGAGTGAAAGAATGGTAAGGAAATGTTAACCTTACAAGGACAGCCAGCTTCGTATGTTGTAGGAAACTCGAAGGTTTGAAGGAGAAAATTAAATTATGAAGTAAAAACAGCTTTGGAAGAGTGGAGGACAAAATGGAAGAAGCACACTCCAGAATCCAGTAGCTTAGATGACCAGGAAGAAAAAGGGTCTTTTCATCAGGAGAGGAGAGAAGAGAAGGAAAACCAAAAGCATAAATTACAGAGACAGGGAAAGTTGGAGGAAATGAGTCAGTGTCAGAAGTCCAGAGCCATATTGCTAAAAGACGGGGACCAATATACGAAATTTTTCAAAAGGATGGCTAATGCAAGATCAATAGTAAATATCACAAGGAAGGTCGAAGTGGAAATAATACTTATGAGGAAGAAAAACAAGTCAAGCAAGCTGAGGAATCATATTATGAAAAGCAATTAAAAGAGACAAGTTCTATTTAGACCTTCTTCAAATGGTCTCAATTTTGACATGATAAGCCCATAAGAAAGGGACTGGTTGGTAAGACTTTTTTCAAAAGAAGATGTTAGAAAAGCATTGAAAAAGTTGATAGGAGATAAAGCACCAGCACCAGTTGGATTCACCCTAGCATTCTAAAAGAAGTGCTGGAACATCATTAAGGTAGGAACATCATTAAAGGGGACCTTAATGAAGGTTCTTCAAGAATTCTTTGAGTTAGGAATATTTGAAAAAGGTGCAGTTGGTTTGATGGAATTTAGGACCATGAGTTTTGTGGGAAATGCGTACAGATTATGGAAAAACACTTGGCAAACAGGCTAAGAAAGGTCATCCCTACTGTTTTCTCGAGTTCTAAAGGCGCACTTCTGGAAGGAATGCAGATTCTTGACAAAGTCCTTATAGCAAATGACAGCATAGACTCATCTTTAGAAATGGAGAGCATTGATTGCTTTGCAAGCTTGATATGAAAAAAAATATATATATATTAAAATAAAATAAAAAGATGATTATGTCTAGTAGAACTTTACAAATATATATATATATATATATATATATATATATAGATATATATATAGATATATATATATATTAAAATAAAATAAAAAAGATGATTATGTCTAGTAGAACTTTACATTGCATCTTAATAGGAGAATGAGGATTGGGGTGAAATGGAAAGGTGGATTAGTGGGTGCATATCGTTAGTTACTCTCAGTTTCAATGAATGGGGTGTAGCAACAAGATTATTTGGCTCCTCTAGACATCTTTGACAAGGAGACCTATTTTACTCCATTTTTATACACAATTGTAGTAGAGGCATTTAACAGACAAATTGGGAAGGCAATTAATGAAAATTTTCTTAAAAGTGTTGTGGTTAATGATCAAGGCCCAAATGCCCAATTACATACCATTTTCAATTTGCAAAAGACACCTTGATCTTTTGTAGAACAGCCTAGAATCAGTTGAAGGTATTGATGTGTAAATTCCTCTGCTAAGAAGCTGTATCAGGCTTGAGAATTAACCTCAGTAAAAATGAGCTATTTGCAGTTAAGGGGTGTGATTTCGAACAGTTGAAGGAAATTTTAGGGTTGTCATGTTAGTACACATCCCACCACTTATTTGGGATTTCCCTTATGGTCCTCTTTCAAGGCTACATCTGTATGGGGCAAAATAGCAGAGCGTTGCGGAAAAAAAATTGGCTACAGAGAAAGCTCCCTATTGATGCAGAACAACAGGAAGCTCTTAAATAAAATTTTAAAAAAATAAAAAAATTGAATAAAGGGGAAGAAGGATAATCTGAGGACCTTGAACAGGGTTGGTAAAAGAATCTCACCAATACTAGAGAAATAAGAGGAATCAGACCTCTACACATAATGTGAATAATTCTATTCAATTTTCGTCATCTTTTTCTGCTTCAATAATAGACCCTTTATAAAGACTTACTACTAAACCCTAATCAAATAAATAGAGTCACAATCTAATACATATACTTGAATAGACCCAAAAATACTAAAATACATCCACAATAATGTCTAAAACATGAAATATTATCCTATTAAATTTTAACACGAAATTTCTAGCTAATCCTAATCCTAACTGCTTTCCTAGTCAAATTCTAACAAATAATAATAAAATCTTAATCTAAAAATGACTCAAATAAATGGAATTACTAGAGAATTTATGAGTATGAACCAACTAACAAGTATGGGTATAAACATACAATTAATTGGACTAGGCCTGCTAAACTGGTCCACATCACCTATCCTTCAAAAGGGTAAATTGACCCTAATCAAAAGCTCCTTATCGATCCTTCCCATGTATTTCCATTCAGTGCTTCAAGTCAAAATAGTAGTGGCTCATAGATTAGAAGAAATCTAGACACAATTCCTTTGGAGGGGAAAAGGGGAGGGCAAGAAATAGCGCTTGGTGAAGTGATCGGATATTTGTAAACCTAACCAAGAGGGCTTAGGAGTGAGAAGCATAGTAAGCATCAATGAAGCACCGTTAGGGAAATTGTTGTGGAGGTTTGGAGAAGAGGAGAATTTGTGGAGGAAGGTAATTGTAGCTACATATAGCAGTGGGATTGGTGATTAAGTCCCTATAAATTATGAAGGGGCAGAGGAAAGCAATTGCTAAAAGTACTACATAATTCCTAGGCAGCACCCACTTTGAAGTGAAAGAGGTATACTTGGTTTGGTGAAAAGAATTTGGAGAAAAAATTTCAAGACCTATACCCATATTGATAAAGAAATAGAATCCAAGTCATTTTTGCTTGGAAAGCTTCAGGAGGTTAAATTTGGAGAAGGGCCAGATTCTAGACTATTGGGATGGGGGTGTTCTCAATTAAGTCTTACTACCATGACATAGTACGTTCAGAGGAAGTGTTTAAACCGGTTAAGACTGTTTGGGGGGTTGCATGCACCATTAGAGGTTCAATTCTTCTTGTCCACTGCGGTTCTGAATAAGATTTTGAATGTGGATTATCTAAACGGTATGGGCCTTACTGAGTACATGCATAATATATAAAGGAGCTATAGAGTTTATTGCACATTTGATCATTCATTGACCGGTGGCTTGCCATCTTTGGGGTGTGGTATTAAGCAAGTTTGGGATGAAATCTTATATGCAATTGGGGTCGAAGAGAGGAAAACGAAGAAATATCCTTCTTTGGAATTTATGCCTTTCTGCACTATCTGAAGAAAGAGAAATACAAGAATTTTTTACAAGGAAAAGCACAGACAATATACCAGATCAGGTGATATCCCTTCTATTTTTTGGTTGAGTGGGAGTCCAAAATTTAGTTCTGTAACATTTGCATCTTTTAGGAACGGTTTGGATCTGTTGTGATTTAGCATCATATTTTTATCTTCCTATTTTGGGCTGGTTCATTGACATGGTACTAGCATAGGTGTTTTCATGTATACAATTTGTGTACACAGGAGCAAGGGAGATATCTACACTTTTAAATCACTTATATCTTATTTATATACGTTGACTCTTTATAGATCAAAAAAAAAATCATTATTAAGAATGATAAAAAACAATAATTAAATATCATTATTAAGTTCAAACATCTAAACTGCACTGATAACACATGAATCAAAAATTTTTGCAGTATGACGAATTTGTTCCAGATTTCACATCCTATCCATGGTTTGCACAAACATGTCAGATCCCAATACTTAAATTAGACACACTCTTTTGTTATTGCTGTAATGAAAAAACTTTTGAAACAAGCTACTTGAAGTTTACTGTTGGAATAACCTCACTCGTTTGTTAAGGGAGATATCAAAGATATTTTCGTTCTCATGAGATCCACACTTTCGCTTATGGCTATAACGAAGCAACTTTTGAAACGAGTTACTGGAAGTCTACCGTTTTTTTTTTTTTTTTTTTTGATAATTAACTGGAAGTCTACTGTTGGAATAACCTTACACCCCACTCATTTATTAAGGGAGATCTCAAAGATATTTTTTTGTTCCCGTGAGAACAGTGGCTGCCAGGGGGATCACTCAATATATAAGAGAATTGCGGCTCGTTTTGGATCATATGGATTCAAATATATAACCCTTGGGAACACCACTTTCACTTGGTCAAACATGCAAGAAAATTCAATGTGCATTAAAATGGGCAAAGTCAATATTTTTATCTTATCGAAGAGATTCTAGGTAGACTCATAACCAAACCACTCAATTTTCCAATAGAATAAGATGGAATCCTACCCGTCTCAGATTTGAGAACATGCCCAAACCAGTCCATCTCACAAAAATTGAAGTAATAAAATTGGTGGAGCACTTTAAAAGCCCAAGACTGACAGCTACAAGATAATGAAGATTCTGACTGGTACCAAAAATGAAACTACGGAAGGAACAAGAAGTGTGTGAATTTTGGTTGACAAGATATAATTCCATAGAAAAGAAAAAGGAATAGTGGAGGAGTTGATTTATCATCTCCAATTCTGCTTTCACATTACCCATCTACAGCAGATGCTCCAAGCCTCCAACCTCAAATGATGATAACAGTAAGCATTTTGTTCAGCAGCACCATCCAAACAAAGAAAGCTACCTTATTTGGAGTGCAATAATTCTACAGACTTGGTAAGAAACAAAAGATCTTCATCTCATAAAATTGCACAAAAACAAGATTTTAGAGAAAACATTCTTTTTTTCTGCCAATTCCAGCAAGTGCTCTCCCTGCCATGCCTTTTCCAGTGCTGAGAATATAATATGCAAGATAATGCCCCCATCGCCATAAGTTCCCACTCAAACAGTTCTCTTCTGAGGTGTTCCAGAATATCACGTCCCAGTCTCATCAAATAATTACTTAAGAGAGCTTCTCTGCTGGTTCTTATGCAAAAGACCAAAGAAAATAAGCACTTAAGGTGCCTGCCACCACACATAGGTCACTGTTGCCCACTCGCATTCTGATCCTGTTTTGAAGTAACAATTTCTTGCCCATGATAGACTTCCATAACGTGAGTTTCCCAATAGCTGGTTGGCATAGTAGCGTCTAAGGTGTCTCCCCATATTTAGATGCTCCAAGCTGTCTCCATAAATCACATTCCAACACAAATGGCCATAGTCATTTAGATAATAAAGCCTTATTCATGGTTCAGATCAGGCAGATACCTACACCACCTTTCATTTTTGGATGGCACGTGTTCACATCTAACGAGATGAAACTGCAAAGTATTCTCTGTCCCTTACCAAAGAAATCGTGCATAATTTTTCCATTACGTCCACCACTGATGCTGGAATGGAGAAAAGTGATAAGAAATAGGTATGCAAGTCAATTAGGATACTCAAAATAAAGAGTTACCACACTCCCATCTGAAAAAAAGAAAACTTGCCTTTCAACCTGATAATCACTCAATAATCCTTTTACACATGGAAGAGGATTAATCATTAATGAGCAGTTCCCAAAGATATATGATGGAATCATGGAAGTATTCCCATTGCATCCCAAATTTATTGCCAATTTTTAAATGTTGCATTCTTCACCACCCTAATCATTTTACACTTCCTCCAATTGATTCCCAAAACAAAGATTATCTCAAAAAGAGGGAAGCAGAACTAATCCTTAGACAGGAAGAAATCAGTTAGAGACAAAAATGGAGGATGGCCTGGATTAAAGAGGGGGGTGGGAATACCAGGTTCGTTTACAAAATAGCAAATTCGAGGGCAAAGGTGAACAACATATCTTGTTTAATGGTGAATGGGGAGACAGTGGATGACATGGGAGCATTGTTGACGCCTTAAAAACTTTTATGTGAGAATGTATATATTTGAGCAGGATCTTCACTTTGATCGGCAGAATGTACAGGGACAGGTCTTGTCCAGAGACCAAGTGGCTTGGCTGGAAATGCCATTTGGGGAAGAGGAAGTGAAGGACGCAATCATGGGGATAGATAGAGATAACGCCCCAGGTCCGGATGATTTTACAATGGTCTTTTATCAAGGTTCCTGAGAGGTTATTAAAGGGGATCTGATGATGGTTTTTGAGGAATTTTTCCATAGTGGGGGCATCAACCAAATCAGGAAGGAGACCTTCCAAGTACTGAATCTGCTGATTGTGAAAATGGCTGAGGCAAGGGAGCTTAAAGATTTCAGACTAATCAACTTGAGTACTAGTCTATAAGAATAATTTCAAAAGTGTTGGCATTGAAGCTTAAGGTGGTAATCGGAGATGTAGTGGCAAAGAATCAATCAGCATTTATTTCAAGGAGGAAAATTCTAGATAGTGCCTTAATTGCAAATGAGGTGGTGGAGGAAAGATTAAGAAATGGACTGCAAGGTTTAATGTGTAAACTGGATTGAATAAAGGCCTATGATACGGTGGAATGGAGCTTCCTTGATTCCGTACTAGCATGGAAAGGATTCGACCATAAGTGGAGGCAGTGGATTGGCGGATGTGTGAGGAAAGTGGCATTCTCTTTTCTAGTAAATGGGGGTATTCATGGTCACTCCACTTCATCTAGAGCCCTTCGCCACAGAGATCCTTTATCCCCCCTCTTATTTACACTGGTTAGCGATGTTCTGGGTAGATTCCTAACACAAACTGAGAGCAGGGTTTTAAATTTCGCCGGCATGTTGCGGCATGTCAACGAAATTTCGCTATTTTTGAGTTTGCGACATGGCGATATTTCCCCATTTCAGGGAACTTTGTCAAAATGTTGGTGAAATTTCGCCAGGGGGGGCAGGCGAAATTACAGACCAAATTGAAAATTAAAACCTCAACCGAGAGTATTGGGCTCATTTCAGATTTCTCTATAAGGAGAGATGGGGTGTCTAACTTCCCATTTGCAGCAACAATACCATTTTGTTTTTTAAGGCAGATGAGGAACAAGCCTATTGGGTGAAATCAATTCTGAGATGTTTTGAGATGGTTTCGGGCCCTAAAATCAACCTCAATAAAACAAGTATTCCATGCTTTCATGTAGATCCAGATAGAGTTCAGTAGTTTGCACGGTTCCTAGGGTGTAAGGTGGTGGAGTTGCCCATTAGGTCTCTACTATCTAGGCCTACCTTTGGGAGAGAGTGCTAAATCCATTCCATTATGGGTCCCGATCATTGAAACGTTAAGAGAGAAGAGTAGCCACTTGGAGAAGAAACTATCTGTCGTTCGCGGGGGGAGGGGTTCAAATTGATTCAATCGACGTTGGCTCATCTTCCCATTTACTACATGTACTTGTTCAGAAGCCCTGGTAGTGTAGTCAGGTCGATAGAGAAGTTATAGAGGAACTTCCTGTGGGAGGGAGGAGACCACAAAAAGGACCATTTGGTGAGATTGGAGATGGTATGCAGAAGTAAAGATACATGGGGACTTAATTTGGGGAATGTTCTAGCTCAAAACTCAGCTCTTCCAGGCAAATTGTTGTGGCATTTTAGCACAGACAAAAATGCTGTTTGGTAGTTGGTACATGGTAATAGCAACAAATATGGTATGTGTGACAACGGGTGGGAAGAATGCCAGCCTACAAGGATACATATAGCATGAGCCCATGGAAGGCCATTACTGCACTTGCCATAGTGTTGAGTTGGTAATGGTCTTCGAGTCCTCTTTTGGCATGACCCTTGGTTGGGGGAGTCCGGTTTCGTATTTGGTTTCATAAACTTGTTTGGTGGCTCGACATAGAAATGCGTTTGTCTCAAAGCTTTCACCCCGATCTGAGTATGGTTTATCCTGGAACCTTGAATTAAGACTATATTTAAGACCAGCTGAAATCAAGGAACTAGGCAACATTCTTGAACTCCTGCAACATTTCTTAATTGACCCCCCATACTCCTGATGTCAGAATTTGGTCTTTGAAATCCAATGGTTGTTTCACTACAAAGTCCTTCCCAGGGCTGCTTCTACCATCCAAGCTTTGGAAGTCTCTTGTCCCTTCTAGAGTTAGGATGTTTGTATGGACAATCATACTATATATAAAATCAACACATGCGATATGTTACAAAAGAGGAAGGGTAACCTGGCAATCTCCCAACACATTTGATTCATATGGCGAGGCCATGGAAAGTTATTAGATCATTTATTCCTTCATTGCACTTTGGCTGGGGATGTTTGGATGTTCTTCTTCCAGATTATTTGCACAGATTGGGTGATACCAAAAAGGGTAGTTTCATTGTTCGCCTAGTGGAGATCCCAAGGAGTGAGAAAGAGAGGGTAGATATTATATGACTTGCTATTCTTTGCGATCCTTTGGTAATTTTGGGGAAAAAGGAATAGACGATTCTTTAAGGAGTCGTGGAAAGGCCTTTGGTCCCCTATAGATACGGTGGCATCATGGACTACAGTTAGATCAGCTTTAGCAATTTCTCCAAGGAGACGATTTTGAGGGGATGGACTGCTCTATCTATATTTATCACCAGCTCATTTGAGGTAGAGCATTGGATGAACCTCCCCACCGAGAGGTTTCATCAAACCCAATTTTGATGGATCTTCCTTCGGTAATTCAGGGAATTCGGGGTTTGACGAAGTATTCATGGATCTAGATGGGTGGATTATTCATGCATATTCAAAGCCAATTGGGGTAGGGGATTCTACTAGAACAGAGTTATTGGCTTTACTAGCATGGTTACGGCGGGAGGAAAAGAAGCTTGGGATGGTGTCAGTGGAGGTGGAGGGTGACTCATTCTCAATTATCTCATAGATGACTGAGGCTCAACATCCTCGGAGATTTGTTCATCTTATGAGATTAGCAAAATACTTTGCATAGGTTCAAGTAACTCTTTCTCCCATATCCTGCAATCAGCAAATTCGGTAACTGACATATGGGGCAGAAGAAGCGTGGGCATAGACTCTTTTGTTGTTAGGGATACCCATTGAGGACATCTTGGATTTGGTTTGCTGCATGTAGTTGTCCAGCTCAGACGCAGTTGAATGTTTCTATTTTGATTCCCAATGTTAATATATATGTTCTATTGGCAATCCAAAAATAATTAAAGATGGACCTGAAAGCTAGAAGCTCCCAATGACTAACATTAACATCAACAAAAAATATCATCATAACATGTGTTATTCCTTTATTATCAGCTAATACAGAACCTGAAATCAAATCTTGAGTTTCAGCTTTCCAACCCAGCTCAAAGCCACAGCCATAATAACAAATAGGATTAGGATGATATCGAATTTCCAACCCAGCTCAAAGTCAGTAGGATTAGGATTATTAAAATTGAGGGAGCTTTAGCCAAGATGAAAAAAGGAAATGTCTTGGGACCAGATGGTATCCCTATTGAAGTGTGCAAATGATCAACATAATTTACAAGATTCAAAAGAGAAGAAAGTACAATATGTAACTCCTTATGCTTGCGTAATTTTTTAAAAACTTGCGAGGTTAAAAACTCAAGATTTGCATCTTCATGAGGCTCAAGAAAAAAGCCTTAACGCATGAACTTCAGGCTCAAACCCCACAGTGCTCACACCTTCAACTTTGAGGCTCACATCAATCTTACGCCTCACACTTCGAGGCACACCTTACATTTAAGGCTTGCACCTAATAAAACAAGAAAAAATAGGGATCTTGCCTCAAAACGAAGACTAAAATCACTTACCTATAAGCTTGAACATATACTTTAATATCAAGTTTGTATATTCGAGGTAGCCTTACATTTTCTTAAGGAGCTATTTAGTGTTAAAAGATCCCTTATAGATGCTGAGGGATTTGAGGCCATTAGTTTACTTATCCATTTTGTGACTCATTCTCAAGTATCATAATCGAAGTTCATAATGTGGAACGATGCCTAATTTACCCCCATCAACATTTATATTAACAACATGGTAAGCCTTAGATGCAACAATATCTTGCCTCAACATTATAATATTCTTAATATATACATATAATTCAGGAGTTAGTAACTATATCAATATCAAGAGTGTTTGAACTTGATAGGATTCAAGCCTTCAAGGAATATGCAACTTTAAATTTTTGTATTAGGAATACAGAATATGCACTTCTAAACTTTTGTAATATGAATATGTACTTTTATCTTCTGTGTTCCACCCTTTATTGTTACATATTTCTTGTTTATGTTGGTATTTATTATTTTTATCTATCAAGCTGACATGTACATTCTCACGAATATGATCTGACCAATAACCATGACTCAATCTAGCAAAAAAAAGCTGTCTTCAAAACATATTCTTTTAAGGTTTCCTCATTCATATTATTATATACTTGGATGAAACTTGTAACTACCAAAGAATTTGCTCATGAGTGATTTGTTTAACATGAAAGTTAGCATATAAGAGTTATGTTCCTTATCTTATAGCTATGCTAAGAAACAAGTAGTTTGATGAGATGGACCCTTTAACCTTGCAAAAAAAAGCCAAAAATAATTACAATACCAATAATATTGTCTTTTTTGCTAAAGGAAACACTATACTAGAATTAGTTGTATTTTAGACTTTTAGCATCCCTCTTTTTAAAAGGTGTCATAGCTAATGCAGAAATGGTAGTATTTTATATTAGTTACACTCCTGTGTTTTCGAAATCACAATTGTAATAGACCAGCTACTGAAAAAAGTCATCTACAAAGAATTTGATTCAGCTGGTTTCACTTTGAACAACTTTCTAACAACTTTTGTTGTGACATCAACAATCCATACAAACATTGTCAATGCCACAAGATTTGGGTTGTTGGAAAAGTTTTGGAGAAAGTATATGTGAGATTTGGGTTCGACTCAATGGAAGGACCTTGGAGCCCACTTTAATGCTACCATGTTAAGTTTCCAATATGACTAGCATTAAAATGCTTTGATAGTTAACTAACTAGAGTAGGACATGAAGATATGAAATGGGGAGGGGAGGGGGACAGCAACACCCTTTAGTTTCCACTAAATGACAAAAAATTCCAGTTTAACAACTATCTATCTTGCCTTTAGCTATATCTGCCACTAAATCATAAAGGTTTTAGATCGGACATCTCCTTTCTTTAACCACAATTGGAGCAACAGTTACAACTATCAAGAATATCATTTTTTTTATCATTAACAACATTTTATTATTAATCATCAAAAGGATTAAGAAATAACGAGAAATCACGAAATGTGATCCAAAGAGCAAATAAAACAGCTATACAAAAAGTATAAGAAAAAGTCTGAAAAAACAGCACAATCCTATCCATCATGATTCACAATATCCTCCCCCATAGGCTTTCCTGCATCAAAATATTCTCTATCCACTCGTCTTCTAGTTCATCCAATCTGCCATCTCATTAGCAGATCTCAAAACATGAGAAAAAAATTCTTAAGCCGGCTGCCAAAAACCGAGCCTGACTAATCCAATGAACATATCTCCATGGGAATCTTCCATCGCCTGACATCCAAGAAATAACAGAAGAAAAATCCCCTCAACCTGAATATACTCCAAATTAAGCTTCCTAGCTTCTTTCAAACCAGCAATCAGAGCCCTAATCTCAGCAGTAATAGAATCTGCATCACCGATCGACCCGAAAACACGTGAATAACCTCACCAAGCGAGTTTCTGAAGACCCCACCAATCCCAGATCTACCAGGATTGCCCAAAGAAGAACCATCAAAATTCAGCTTAATGCAATCCTCATCCGGCGCACACCATACCGCCCTCTTCAAAGAGCGAGCCGTCGAAGAATGTAACAAAACACCCCAACATCTGGCAATCGAATCCATAGAAATGCCCTGAAATTCCTGTCTAATTACCACCCAACTCACCACCATCCCCGTAATGGAATCTATCAACCACGAGACCGGTCTCTGAACCTCCTCGAAGATACGT
>JAUPMG010046754.1:0-13335 GCA_031762675.1 Pachysandra terminalis | reverse complement strand
CCGCCCGCCCCCCCCCCCCCCCCCCCTTCTCTCCTCTCTTTCCATCTCTGTTGTTCAGGGTTTTTTTTTATTCTAACGTTGGACAAACCCCTACCCAACCATTTTCCTTTCTATTCTTTGTTCTTGGTTTTCTGCTTTCTCTCCACCCCTCTCCCGACTATCTAAGTTCAGTCATTATCCTTATTAATGGAAATAAAGAGTATCTAACAAACTGAGGGTGGGTTTTTGCATTTCTTTAAATGTTACTGTTAATTAGTTTTCCCCATGATTTTTGAAATGTTATGCAGCGTAATTAACTAATATGCTAAATTGCTTGAAATGTGTTTTCTTTACCTTATAACTTATTTAGAATTGATGTAATTGAATAATTCCTTCTTTTTCTTTTCTTTTACAATCAAAATGGTGTTGCTCCTGAAATGTTATATTAATAATTTTATTTCAAATTAGTGCCTATGATACCATTAGATATGTTGTATATAAGATTCGTTTAGTGTAGGAATGTCTTTCAGACTTGTTGCTTGGTCGAGCGCCTAATCGGCTAGGCTACAGCTAAGTTTGTCACCAGCTTTGACTCGGCAATTTGACAAAATTGCACACATTAATCTCAACATCCTTACATTAGCTATACCCATCCTATAAATACATTGCTTCTTTGTTGCCTAATATCCTAATACATATATCATTGCAAACGTAACAGCAATTAATGCTCGTAATAGGATGAATAATATTAGAAGATTGGAAATGGATGGATTTGTAGAAGTGGAAGAAAATAGAATTAAGAAAGGTATGGAAAGATACTATATGGACCTGTATAAGAAGAAAGCTGCTTGTAGACAGTACTTGGACCAAGTTTCTTTTGATTAGATCTTAGATGCAGATGGTGATTCCTCATATCATTTCCCAATTTCAAAATGTCTTCATTAGGGTAGAAATATTCCGGATGAAGTGTTGATTGCCAACGAATGCTTAGACTCCAAAATTAGGGAAGGTGGGGAGCGGCTTCACTATAAGCTTGACATGGAGAAGGTGTATGACCATGTAACTGGGAGTTTCTACTTTATGTGCTAAGAATAATGGGTTTTGAAACCAGGTGGATGAGGTGGTTAAGATTCTGCATCTCGCAAGCTTAGTGCTTTTTCATCGCACATCAACAAAATATTTTGAATTGGCTAGAGTAACCAAACAAGGTAACCCACTCTCACTCTTTTTGTTTATTGTTGTGACAGGAGCACTTAGTAGTTGATCAAAAGGGCCATAAACTGAAAACCTTAGTGAAGGTAGGGGAACCCATGCTTTTCACACCTTCAGTTCACCGATAATACTCTTATCTTTTGTAGAGCTTCCCATTATCAGTTCAGAATAGTGAGGTATATCCTAATTTGCTTTAAACCGGTGTATGGTCTTAAGGATCAACCTTGGCAAGTGAATTGGGTCATAAATTGGGGGACTTACCTACTACCTACTTGGACACTCCTTAGGTGCTTAGCATACTACTATCTCTGTTTGGAACCCAATTTTGGAAGGGATGGAGAGGAAATTGCCCACTTGGAAGAGTACGTATCTTTCTAAAGGTATGAAGTTGGCTCTCATTAGAAGCTCACTAGTAAACCTGCCTACCTATCTCCCCTCTATTCACCAAATCCCAATCAATGTGGCGGATCATATAACCGATAAAAAAAATAAAAAATAAAAAGTGGCGGATCATATAAAGAGGAAACAACATGACTTTAAACGGTTCAGAATAGAAGGGGAAAATAAATTTCATCTAGTAAGTTGAAAGCTAGTGTGTAAACCACTGGGAAAAGGACTTTTCGTTGGAGATCGCTGATTAGGTTTAATACGACATTGTTGGGAAAATGGCAATGGAGGTTCGGGAAGGGAAGAGAGTTTATAAAGGAAGGTTATAGGCTTATAGCCGCAAAAATATGATAGTAGAATAGGTACTTGGATGCTTGCTATCCATAGTGTTTATCACGGTGTGGATTTCTGAAGAACCATTTCCAATGTAGCCGATTCATTTTCCAAAGGCTTGGCCTTTGAGGTGAGCAGCGGAACTAGGGTCAAATTTGGGAGGATGTATGATATGAGGAGAGCCCACTAAAATGGTGCTTCCAATGACATTTCTTTACAGCATTGAATAGGGAAGGATGGGGGCCCCTGATTCTATTATTAGGCATGAGGATCATATTATTTGGGAAATTCCATTAAAAAGACCGTTATTTGATCTGGAAATGGATTCGATGAAATCTCTCATTTCCTTGACACAATCGATGAAGATGGGGGTGAGAGATGTCAGGAAGTGGTTGTGGGGGAAGTATACGACTATCTCTGTTTGGAACCCAGTTGTGGTGATGATAAATTTCATCTAGTAAGTTCATAATTAGTTCTTTATTCCATTCTTTTTCCAGGGTTAGCCAAATTTAACACTTCAAGACTCATTTGGAAGACTACATTCATATCTAAGGCAGCATTCTTTATGCGGACTGCTACCTTAGACAAAATCCTTAATATTGACAATCTATAACCCATCTGTCCATCCATTGTGTATGGTCTTCCATCTTATAGAAATTTCATCCGAGTTGGGCACAACTGAAATGTTTGAAGGAGGTTTACAGTGTTAGATTCTTGAGGCGCATGTAGGGGTTAGGAGAAGGCTAAGATTCTTTAGAAGCTGTGTCCTTCATTCATCTGCTGGTCCATTCGGAGGAAAGAAATAGAAAGATTTTTGAGGGGGTGGACAGTATCTTAAAGCTTTTGATAAGGCTTATTCTCTCAACCTTGTTCCATTGGGTCTCCTATCAGGCAGAATTCATAACATTCAATATACAGATTTTGTAGATAACAAAACAGGGTCTTCTTTCTTTCATTGATCTTAATATATAATACAATACTGATCCAAAAATAATAATAATAATAAAGTGAAATACGTCAAAGACAACACTTTGGAGGCACCTCTAAAATAAAGTCATCTAACCACCTACCCCCCCCCCCCCCCCCTGTAAATGGAAGTGGCTACTGTTTGTCTCCCGGCTCTCAATCCTTACCACTGCTTCATCCCCTCCCATTTACAAAATTTCATCTAGATTTAAATCAACAATCTTAGCTTAGAAATATATATATATATATAACCCTTGGAGAAGCCAACTAACTTGGTAAATTATGTAAATAGTGCTCAAGGATATACTCCAGCCTTTGGCCAGGTTATGGATGATACTCAATCCGCTTACCATTCCCCATTGAGGCTCATCTTATAATTCTCAAATCAACTGCTCCGTTTGAAAACTCCGTTGAAATTGGAAATAGAAACTCACCAGTGAAGCAATTTTAATGGAACATCCTTCCCTATAGAACGTATTTTAATCGACATCTGACAGTAAAAAGACAATTCTGATTCCAGCTACTAAGTATTATATATTTACCAAAAAACATGTCAATAACATTCAATCAAAGAACAAATCCCATTAAAAAAAATCTGGTCCTCCCCTAATGAATTACCTTGAATTGATCCTGAAGGCAGCCGGCAATGGCATTCGAAGTACATCCATGAAAGCATCCCACTCTTTTTCAGATACTATTCCTTGTTCCTACAATTTCCAAGAAAAAAAATAATAAATCATAAGATAAAAAGTATAATCGAAATAGGAAGATGAAGTAGCTGTATGGATCGAAGCATAGAAGCAAAGCCTATAACGAAAGATTGAGAGAGAATTTTACCTTGTAGTAGTCTTCGAAAGCAAGGTTTTGTGTAACGAAGGGCTCCCATTTAGGATTATCAGATGAAGGAGTGTCGGATTTGGTTTTATTCCATACGTTCTCTCTGGGCTGCCTGAAGTGCCTTCTCTGTGTGCGACCTCTCTTCCGCCCGCCGCCCATTTTGGTTGTTGCCTCCACTGCGAAGGCAAGCGAGCGGGACAAAGGGAGGAGGAACGAAAGGGTTTTGGATTGTGGTTTTATAGAAACGATTTACGCTCCGTTGGCTAATTGGACCCTTATTGTACTGAAAACTGAAAAACATACAATGCCCTGTTTTAAGTGGGTTGTTTGGTTATGACACAATTAGGTCGGCATAAAGTCGAGCGGATCTTATTTGAGACCCGATTCGAACCGATTCGATTTTATGCTCTCAAATCTGGATCAATTACAGTGGATCCAAATATATATGGATCATAATTGTGCGAGGAGGATTTGCTGAGATGTGGTGGCAAATGATAGCTAGTGCTACTATTAGGGGTGCAACATAGATCGGTTCAACCCAAAAACGATTGATCAAAACCGATGTTGGTTTGATTTGGGTTAGATTTTTAGACATTTGGTTCGGTTTAGATTTTGAAATTATAAAGCCGAATTAGATCAGTTTGGTTTTGCATTGATGTGTTGGTCAAACTGTACCAAACCAAAACTCGAACTATAATACACATACCTCCAAACCAAATCAAACCAAACTGATTTCAACGAATTATAGTTTATATATGGTACATTATATTTTGTAATATCAAAATCATAAAATTTTATATTCTTAAAAATTTTGAATTAACCCGAGTCAAACCGAATTTGCAATTTGAGTATTCATGTCAATTCGGTTTTGGATCAACTCACTAAGATCGGTTTAATCTTGGAACCGATTTGGTATCCCTAGCTTTCGATGGTAATGTGATGAGCAAAATAGTAGTGACTGATCCAAGTTTATTTGATTATTGCTATTCACAACCAAACACGCAGTGTCAAAACAGTGTGTTCGCAGAATCCTCAGTAGATGAACAATAAAAACAATGGTCATTCTGCATGTAAACCAACAATACAGTTTCTCTTCAACTTCAATACAGCTTCTCTGCAACTTCAGTTCTACAGGTCAGTAAAAAAAAGATTCTGGTAGCAATATGAGTTAAAAATTAATCCAGCCATGGTCCAGCAAACTAATCTATATAACATTCAAATCTTTTAAAACTACCACAATATAGAAGATAGCTATAAGTAGATTGCAAAGTGCACATAAGCTCCAGTATGATGAGATGCAGCAGTCAAAAATACCTCAAGACATACCCTAATACCAAAAACACTCAAATGACAACATGGTCTTATAATAAAAACTCAAATTATTCAAGGCTTCAACTCAAGCTGCAACCGATGGTTTGGAAGCTACTGAGATCCTGGATCTCTTCTTTGCTAAGCTTTCGCTACGGCGGTCTCTCTGCTCCTTTAGTCTGCTGGCAAGGAGCTTCTGATACTCAGCTGCCTCAGTCTTGGCCTTTGCAATTCTCTTCTTTTTTTCTGCAATCCTTGATCGCTTCCTTTGCAGGGTCAAGGGGGTTACCAGCCTCTGTATCTTTGGAGCTTTACTGCATTTTTTCCCTGCCAACCAGATGGAAAATGTTTGTTAAAAACAACAACTAATAATTATCAAGAAATAAATATTCATTTCTTCTGAAATTCAAACTACTAATAGAAATTCTTTCATTCTTTTATTTATTTTTTTTTTAAATATACATAATAAGTCAAAACCCACCGGATTTGGTTGTGAATGTACGTCGGTACGTGTTAACATACTTGCGGACATCATCCTCCTTGGAGAGGTTGAAGAGCTTCCGGATCTTTGATGCCCTCTTTGGACCTCTCATTCTTGGTTTCTCTGTGTCGGTTAGTCCAGGAAGGTCATTCTCACCCTTCTTCACAATAACCAAGTTCAGAACTGAGAGGTCCTGGCTTACAATGCATCCACGAACAGACTTCCTTCTTCTCTCTCCATTGCGCCTGCCATATCCACGAAAGCAAGGGGTCCCTGACAAAAGAAAATAAGAAAAAGAAAAAAGAGTTCAATAAATACCCTTTGGCACAAGCTGCAACCCCATCCTTGCTTTCAGTACAGTAATTTATATTAAAAAAAACATTTCTGATACACCTACCTCTATGGAGCAATAAACGAACACGACCAGGAGTTAAAACACCCTGCTTCATTGGAAATCCTTGCTTGTCACAGCCTCCCATAATTTTGAAAACATAGCCTTTAAACTCCTGCTAGTAAAATAAGTTTGAAGTAAATATATAACCATCAAGGGTTCAAGACATGTGATAGAAGGGCAGTGGAAGCATACATCACCAAGGGCATCTCCATTGACCTCCTGTGAGATCCTCTTGTCATAAAATGCACGGCTGTACAATTAAAATAGAAAGTTAGAAACACTGGTGTTTTGGAAAGCATCACAAATGCCAATATAGAAGAACTTTATACAGCAGCTGGAGTGGTCTGCAATTTCTATAGCTGCTATTCAACCACGAGAACAATTTACCTGATTGTACCATATAAAAACATGGTCCAGGAAAGGAGAAACAATATGGTGAGTTATAGAAGACGGAACAGAAATAGCAATATTATGTGATTAACTAAAGAACAACAATTGTAGCACTTTCCTAGATAGCCATTCTAGGTGAAGAACCCATTAAAAAGGGTTCAGAATGGGTACAAAAATGGATAAATTATGATTCCAACTAATATATAAGTTCGGGAAACTAGAAAGTTAGGTATTTTAAGTATTTAGTAGTTAATAAATTTCAATTAGTATTTGATTTAATTTAATTGATATTATCAATGAAACTTTCTGATGTTAATATTTTATATCTTTTATGCAAGTTACCTTAAAGCTTTATTGATTTTAACTTTTAAGCATCCAAGTCTCTACAGTTTACTCTAACCCTAATAAAAGCATTCAAGCTTTATTGATTTTAAATTTTTATGATTCTCTCACCTGATTTTTCGATTGGATTTTGTTTCACTCAAACCTTAGTAAATTTATTATATGAATGCTCATCGGATTAGACTATATTGGTAGAAACTGTCGCCTAGGCTATAGGAAGGTATATCGCCTAGGCGATCGGCAGGTATATCGCCTAGCCTTACCCAGGCAATTTGATAATACTATTCAGTATTAAGTTAATAATGCATAAACAGCTGTTGATAACAACACACATCCTGGCAAGACTTGATGATACGACTTCTACTGTTGAGAGCCTATTATGCTCAAACCAGGTCACCTACACAAGTAGTGGTGACCAAAGATTCGATGATAAATTTCAATATAAGATAAAAAAAAATTGCAGCATTTTTCTGTTTTCCAAGTGAAAACCTTATATGACTTCCCTTAAAAGTTCCCTTCTAAATACAAAGCCCAAAGAATCCAAACATTGACATTCTAAGCAGTCCCCACAACTTCATGTCCAAAATTTATTCGATGTTAAGAACACCATATATATACGACGGCTCCTCTGTATATACACTGCGCACTCAACGCAAATATGTTGACATTCCACAAGGAGATAATTTTGTACTTTGAATGCAGCCCCCAACCTTCAAAAAGCAACTAGACTCCTAAAGAAGCTATCATCCCATAATTATAATAGCAGAGTAACGGATAAATTCAAGCTAACAAGAAAACAAAAACTGATATAATGTTGGCGAGCCCCAATGTCTAAAGATAAAGACCAAAAAATAACATTTGCATATCTACAGAAGTCTAAAGATAACTTTCCATGCCTTTTGATAAGACCCAACGTCAAAAGAATCATCCATGAATAAACACTCATTTCATAAGCTATACTGCCACCCGATATAAATAAATGATTAACAAAAAAACTCATATCGAGATTATATCAACCAACTTCTCAAATAACTTCCTGATAAACACTATCATGTATAAAAGTAAACATAGACAAAGCCAAATGTGAGGCTAAGGCTGTGTTTGGCACTGCTTCATTAAGTGCTTATTTTTACTTTTAACTTATTAAAGCACTTTCTTAAGCCATAAGCAAGTTGGAAACATGGAATGGGTGAATTCATACCATAAGCAGTAGAGCAAGATAACACATAAGGATAACAACTTCTCCTTATCACTTATCACTTCTGCTGGAAATAATTTACTGAACATTAGTAAACCTTCGAAAATGACACTTTTAGCCCCAAATACATTAGTAAAGTGGGAAATGACATTTTTATCCCCAATCTTTTAAATAGTTCCCATCGTTTTGTCTTGATAAGGCACTTACATGTGTTTACCAAAGATAATTTTTTTTCTTTCAAATAAGCCCAAGCAAGGCCAAACAAAGCCAAGGTTTGGAGATAAGTGAACCCAAATCCCTAGTTATTAATGCCAACAGCCATAAGGAAAGACCAATACAAATGGGGATAAGCTGCACAAATTTTGCTCTTATTACACTTCCATGTCAAAATTTCCATGTCTAATCAACAAAGCTACATCGAAGTCTGTTACGTGCTTTTTCTTCTTCTTCATAACTATTTTAAGATAGCAATGGTTACTTCGAGGGTAACCAAACTCCTTAAGGCAAAATTTTGGATAACAGACAACTTGGTCTCTAAAAGAAGTAATTGTTCGAATACAACATAACTAAACATTTCTACATTTATGCAACACTCCCATATGCATAGCAACACTCTTACACAAACAAAAAACCACACCAACCTATTCTTAAACAACTACTAACCACAACCTTACATGTAAGCAAATTGAAAAGAAGTAAAGAACACGTATTTGCATTTGTGGCTCAGAGGCTCCTTGTGGCTATGTTCACATGGAGAGAAAGGCTTACCAATGGCTTCATCGAGTGGGATGGTCGAGTGCAATTGCGTGTTGGGATTCTTTTGCCAAGGCACTACAAGTAAAATTTGATCCTCCTCAATAAGAAGACTCAACCATGGTATTTATACTCGGTATCGAATCGAGGATCGTCTCAGTCCGATACCGAGTTGGATCGTACCAGCAGATCCAAACATGGCCCAATTTTTATTTTTGGTTAAAAAAAAAATAAAAATTTGAAGGGTGTCGGACGATTCATATTGGATCGTCCGATCTGACTCGTCCAAAACCGAGTCATATCGTCTGGAACCATGGAGATTAAGCAGAAGCAGAATACGATGAGATAAGAGAAGATCATCGTTTAATCCTATTAACAAAATACGTTGAGTTGTTCATTGGACCTAGCAATCTGACGAAGTAAATTTATGTTGAAAGTTTAGTTCAAAACTAATGGGAACAGCTACCAGTAACCATTAAAACAAGAAAACCGTCGTCCATCGATGGTAGCAAGTATGAGCTATAATGAAAGCAAATAGATAAAGACTCACAGTTTCTGATCATCGTCGATTTCAAGCTTTTTCTGGCATCCCGTGGTGGGATTCGCAATGTTAAACTGCAAAAATCAAGAGAGAAAGTAAGAGCTGATTAACCACGACAAGGGAATAATTTCCAGAATTCAAACTCTACTCGGAGATTTTCCGATCCCACCTTCATCTTCGATAGATTTCCGCCGCGACGAACAGAGGAGGTAGGCTTAACGATTAGGGTTTTGTATTGATTCGTCTGTCGGTCTGTGTACTTATCTAGGGTTGAGAGAAAAGGGTCTGGTTGGGTTCAGTCCGGTTTAATAATTGGATCGGTTTATTAGGATTGGCAGTGGACCTGAGGTCCGAGCAATTTCCCCTATGACCTTTTCAGTATGACCTTTTCAATAAGGTCAGTTACATTGATACTCCCTTGAGTTTGATGCAATGACAAGAGATACCCTCAAACCTTAAACATCACAAATACCAACCCTTTCCTTCCTCTGAACTTTTAATAAAGATAAGTGGGAAAATTACATATAAGTGTTACTTTACAGTTTTATCTTTTTTTCAGTCCTTTATAATTTTGCTATTTATTTATCATTTCTACCTTATAATCTATTTGTCATTTTAATCCTATAATAGTGTCAATTAGGATAAAGCAATATCTAAAATCAAAAAAATTAAAATTAAAACTTATAAAAGTACCTACCACCACTACCCTCACCCCACGACCACCACCACCACTACCACCATGGTTGGGATGGTGGGGGTGGTGGTGGTGGTGGGTGGTAGTGGGTTTGGGGTGGTGGTAATGGGGTGATGGTATAATGAGAGGGTATTTGTTGGTTTTAATAAAGGTATTTGGATACTTTTATAAGTTTTAATTTTAATTTTTTGTTTTTAGAATATTATTTTTTCCTAGTTAGCACTGTTATAGGACTGAAATGACAAATAAATTGTAAAATATGAATGATGAATAGGTAGCAAAACTATAGAGGACTTGAAAGGAAGATAAAGCTAATTTTTCCAATATAAATTACATTGACACCCCTTTTGGTTTTATATGATGATAAGAAATACTCGTCAAACCTTAAGCATCACAAACACTTCCCCTATAATTTGAAACTATATAACAACAAGCTTCTTCCGCTAATAATTGCCACTATAACGAAATATTTTGCTTCTTGTCGATGTCAACACATTTTAGAGACAAAAATACCCTTATGTTAGTGACAAAAATACCCCAATCATCTATGTATAATATTTCTATAGAAGAAGCAACTTTGTAATTTAGGGATTTATGAAAACTCTTACCGTTTTTTATTATTATTATGAGATAAATTAGTTATTTAATTTTTTATTTTTGTTTTAGCAAACTTAAAACAGTTGATAAAGGGGTATTATGGTCAAACGATCGATTTCTATTATAGATCTTTAACCTCCTCTAGTTTGGCCTAACAAGGGTATTGGTTGTCATGACTAATGTTTGTGGGGTATTTGTTGTCATTATGCCAAACCCAAATTACTTAATGTAATTCACCCTTTCAATAATTATTTCCCATACAACCTTTTAAATGGTCTCACCTCACATCTTCTAGAGCAAGATGGCACAAGCATCAACTGCAGCATACGTCTGGGCATGCTACGTATCCACATAAATACACGGATGTACATCATGTATCCTGATACAATCAGATCTTTTAAAGTCGAGACGTGTGACATGCACGGACGCACGCTGCATGATGCTTCTTCAACCATCTTACTCTAGACGATATAAACCCCTTTTCAATAATTACATCCCTATCATCACCTATTTTCCAATCTCTACACATTGGATGGGAAAAATCTCATTATAATTATCATTATCACTAGATTCAACTTCCCATTAGATATCTCCCCCCACCCACACACACATTTCACTATTTGTGATGTTAATAGTGCTAACGGTGGATGGTAGTAATCATATCAATTCTATAGCAACAACATGAAAATGGATCTCACACCTTAATGTCTGGTAAGTAAGCCTGCCAACGGACCGGATTATTCCGATCTGATAATGCCGGATGCATAGGATTTTAGTGATCCGATCCGAATAAAAATGATCCGATCCGAAATATTCTTGTGTAAAATACTTCGAATGATTGTAATTTGGTCGAATTATGAAGTTAGTGGCGAGAGGGGTAGTTTTGGTATTTGATAAATATTTCAAATTGGTTTTAAACAATTAAAAAGAGGAATTAGGTGAAAAATAATTAAAAAGGGAAAACATGTGAAGTGTTTAGATTAAGGTTAGGTTAAAATTTAGATTAAGATTAAGATTAATAAATCTTTTAGATTAGATTAGGACTATGATTAGTTATTAGGATAGAATTAAAAAAATTAAAAATTAAAAAATAATAAAAATAAATAACTAAATAAGGGGAGAAAGTTGAACCCAATAAAAGAAAAGAAAGCACATTACTTTCAACTGTTTGGTTGGATAGAGAAAATTTGAGAGGACATTATAAAGAAAATGTTTTCTCTTGTTTGGCTGTGTAAAGAAAACCAAAATGAAAATTAGTCAATTTTTTTTAATATTTTTTGTTAGCCATATAAAATAATTGCATGGATTACAACATGCAATTCATGCATATGGTGGTAGTGGTGGTGATGAGGTGGAGGGGTGGGGGTGGTGGTGGTGGTGGTGGAGTGTTGGAGGTGGTGTGGTGGTGGTGGTGGTAGTGGTGGTGGTGGTGGAAGTGGTGGTGGGGTGGTGGTGGTGGTAATGGTAGTGTGGTGGTAGAGATGCTTTCTCTTCAACTTCTTTTCTTTTCTTTCAAAATCTCTACTATTTTGGAGAGAAAACTTTTTAGTCACAAAGAAAAAAATTTCTTTTCAAATCTATTTCATTTTTTTAAAAAATGGTCAACCAAACAAAAGAAGTGCTTTCTTTAGCACTTTCTTTTCTTTTCTTCAAAATCTAGGGTTCCAAACACAGCCTAAGGTTTCTTCTTTTTCTCCATTCTCTTAGGATTTGAATAAGGAAAAAATGGAAAAGGGACAAGGCAAGATCAAAGAAGGAGATTGAGATTAAAGATGAGAAGAAGATTAAGATTGAAGAGGAGAAGAAGAAAGAGATTGAGAGTGTTTAGAAGAAAGAAGAGGTAAAGGTCAAGAGAGTTTGAGATGAGGAGGGAGACGTCGCTGACGCCAACCTCTCCACACTTATAAAAAGAGGCGATCCCGAGAGAAAGATCAGAAGAAAATTATAGAAAAAATGGGAGAAAATCAAAGATATATAATTCGAGGAGGACAAAAACCCTAGTCATCTTCTCCATGGCCAATCCAAGGTAACTCCGAACCCATCTCTGTCTTTTGATTAAACTCTACTGCCTTCTTCAAAATCCCAAAAATCAAAACCCTTTCCACCACTCGTCCTAACCGAAACCCTAAAAAACCTAATCCTCTCTTTTCCTGTTCGTCCAAAAACCCTAACCTAAAACCTCTAATCTCTCCCTTGTTCGTCCAACCCAAACCCCATTACCGTCCAGATCAAAAACCCTAGCCGAACTTTGCCTTCAATCCTTCACAAACACCATTGATTCGACCCTTTATAAAACCTAATCGAACCCTCTAATTTTCCTGCTCATCCTAGTCTGAAATCCTCATAAACCATAGCCGAAATCCCCATTCAATCTCTGTTCGTGTTCCCTAACCCAATCCCTGCCGGAACCTGTAACCAAAACCCAGTCAAACCTCTTGCCTGTTCGTCCATTCAAACCTGCAAAAACCCAAATTCAAAACTTTTCAAAACCCTTGCAAAATCCCATCAAACCCCTTCAAATATATATATATATATATATATATTTTGCAGAAACCCCAATCTGAATTTTTTTTATCTTGCCATTATTTCTGGTCGAGCGGATTACTTCAGGAGTTAAATATCAAAGAGTTGGATTTGCTGCTACAGGTATTTAAATTTTCATTATATTTTTTTTATCACGATGATCAGAGATGTATTGAAAGATAATTTTATTTTTGATGAATCTCATTAATCAATGGTTGTAGTAATCTTGATTTGAGTGGATTTTATCAATTTTATGGGTCTTTTTTTGGCTTATTTAATATCTTGGATAATCTAATTTCATCATTAATTTTGTTTATTTTCTATTATTAGTTTAGAAGGATTAGGATTAGTTTCATTTTAGTATTCTTAGTTTTTAGGAACTTAGATTTGGATATTGATT
>JAUPMG010046743.1:0-14048 GCA_031762675.1 Pachysandra terminalis | reverse complement strand
CACATGAATTTAAATACTAATTAAATACAAAAAATTAAATAATTAAAAGGTGAAATCCTAAATAAAGAGTTTAGGTCGTTACAAACATGGCCAACATCTCTCATTAATACCCATACCATCATAAACATATAAATTTGACAAACCACCACCACATTCAATCCCAAAAACATCTAATTAAGAAATCTAGAAGTTTTCACCTAAATCGAACCAACTTGGTAAATGGTGATCAACCGCTAGTCGACCGACGCCTCAATCGACTCGTGCGGTCGACCTCCCTTTCTCGTTCGCCTAACCCGAGACCCCCTTTGTGCATTCTGAGTGTCGGTCGAGTCGACGGTCAACCCCGACCTGACCAACACCCTCGTGACTTCCTAGAAATCCTATTTTTCACCCATTTTTCACTTCATAACTGTTTCACACACATATAACACTCAGGTAATACCCCAATTGCCCATTCCACCTCCATTTTCTCCTTTTTAATCATCTTTCCATTTATATCACATAGTCGTATACAAATTCATTAGTCAGCATAAATCACACACACACACACACACACGCACACACATATATATATACACACACATATGAAACACATTCATATTATGAGAACTACATAAAAGAAGATGAGTACTCCTTAAACACACATTACAACATGGCATGTATTTTATACAACCAACTTCCTTAGATCTGAGATTATATGTATACACATGCATATATGTAACTTATATACATATATACACACACATAGACATAATCACACACAACCACACCAATGGATACTATCATGGATAATATGAGGAGAAACAACAGAACCTACCTCTTGTTGAAATCTCAGAAAACTGCAGAAACCTTCTTTCTTCTTCTTCTCCTATCTTCAGCCCACTCTCTTCCTCTTCATTTCCAGCTCCCTTTCCTCTCCTTTCCCTTTCCCTTTTCTTTTCTTTTTCTCTTTTCTGCACACTCTCATTCCAAAACTTTCAGTAGCCTCTTCTCTCTTTTTTTCTCCAAACTCAAAACCCTAAATTACGTTCTTTATTCTTCTCTATGCATCAACCTATAATCCCACGATCTCCTCTTTCTTTTCATTAATCACACGGACGTTACCAATTTAGATAGGGAATGATCCCCCATTAGGAGTCCTTTCTTATTTCAAACACCATATTCACAAGGAAACTCAGTTTCTATCTCTCTCTCATTCAAATCTAACTTGAATTACTAAACTAACCTTAGCTTTAAATATTGGGCCAAACGACCAAGTTTTAATCTCAACCCAAAAAGCCCAACTTAAATAATACTTAATTACATCACACTCCCTACACTTCTCTTAATTATATACTGACCCCAATTCTGCAACATTATAACAATAAACATGTTATCAACACAAAAATCAGTTCACATACCCACTCAAATTCGAACATATGATATCATGAAGTTAACCTACTGATTATGATTATTTCTAAGTCACTAATTCCAGTTTTCTACATTAATTAGAGGCATAGATCAATCAAATAAGAATCTAAATTTCATTCATAATTATTTAATTCATTTAAACAATCATAAATTAAATATTATATTAATTTCTATGTTTAGGTCACAACATTTTCAGATACAAATTGAAAACGAGGGCTGGGATTCATCCACATTTTTGGAATTTTTGATAAAAAAAATATTACTCCTTCGTTAGTCCTGTCACTAAGTTCTCCAACTATAACATCAAAAAAATTCTAACATATTTGTTGATAATGAATTTTTGGAAGATATTGAATGGCAATAAGCATGCCCCAACAAATTTTATGACAGCTTTTATTGAATTCTAGATTTCTAGCATGTAACTTACCACTTTTCACTTACTATTAAAGGAAGAAAAAAAGCGTGCAACCCATCTTACTACATTGCAACTTGATTGGATCAATTTTATATTAGTGGTTGTCATTGGTAAGGATATTGATAGTGATACATAACTAACATTCTAGCCTTCGACACTCTTATTTATGGTCTATGATACAAGAAACCACAAGATGCTTATTAGTGTTTAATGAGTATCCATATTGCCAAGATGATTATTAGTATTTAATCTTACAATCTTTGAATGGCAACTATAGCTAAATTTGAGTCAATATAAAACCGTTTTGTCCACAAATCTTGGAGAAACATAGGACACCAACAATTGGCATATGTATGTAATATTTTTTTTATGAGGTTCATTACAAGATTAAAAAATTTACAATAAAGAGATCTAATTTTGTAGGTTCTTTTCAGATACAATAAACATGTACATATATATATATAAAAAAATGAAGATGTCTAATAATTAAAAAAAAAAATTAGCCACAAAGATATCTTATATTTTAGATGATCTAAGTTTGTAGGTTGTTCATCATTGTTGTTGAAGCTGCCTCTTGACCAACAAAGTAAATGCCTCTCCATTCTTTGGAAACTCCCAATTGTTAAATACCACACCACAAATCAACTACTTGCCCACAATGATTTGTCGAAGACCTACAATAGTAAATATTTTCAAATTTAATACCAAAAATCCAGCGAGTAAAAGCTTCAAAAAATCATTTGATATAGTTTGTATAATCCTATTATTTAAAGTGTTAGCTGATAATTATGCTTTTTGGTTGCAAAGATTAAAACAGAGGAAGCTTTCTCACGTTAATTTCCATTAGAGGTTTCATTTCCTTCAACTTCAACATTGATACATGGACCTTTTTGATATGTTACTTGGTTTTCCAGAAATAGGAATTAAACATGTTAGCATGTAAAGGGTAGCTTTCATTCTAAAAACATTTTAGATAGATGTTACTACCTATTACCTTAGCCCGACTTAATTGAGCACTATTAGTAACTAACTCTTGAGATAATCTATGAATAATAGATTGGTGCATGAAAATATAAAAGTCAACATTTTAGCATTTATATAGAGTATAACTTCTTTATAATATAGATGCATATATTAATGAATAAAGCAATTGCATATATTTCACAACTACTGCTGTCTGTCTAAACAACATTGTTGAAGTGCCTTGATATGGATAATAGTATTGAAAATGAGGTGCACTAGAGGGAATGAGACTTGTTTTAGGAGGCCTCTCTAATTTAAGTAGATAAAAATAACTTAGCATAGAGAAACTTACCAGACTTTATGAGAAAAAAAGAATTCAATATTGCTTCATGGAGTACAATCAAAGTACTACTTGTGCGAATAGCATAGATGAAGGGGCTTGATATGGATAACTTGGCAACAAATGTGGAGGTCTGGGTAAAACTTTCACTGGTGTGGGAATTTTTTTCTTTCCATCACATAGTTTTTCCTTTTCATGAGGAATTTCATTTTTATCATGATGCTTTTTCATACAGTTAGAAGGCTTTTTCTTTTCATGAGCAAGTTTCAACCTTTTCCGACCCTTATAGCCTCCCTCCTTAACGGATAGTCCCATCACTCTTATGCCCCCATGTTGTATTCCACTCCCATGAACCACTAACAGATTGTCATTTGCTTTTTGATGCTTAGAAGAGTCATTTAAACTTTTAAGATCAGCTGAAAGAGGAACTGTAGCTTCCTCTTGCAAGCTTTGTCTATGCACTTCCTTATTTTTTTTAATTATTTTTTTATTTTTTATGTTTTGCAACCATACTACTAGAGTCGATTTGATGCTTAGAAGAGTTATTTAAACTTGTAAAATCAATTGAAAGAGCAGCTGCAACTTCTTCTTCTAAGCTTTGGGTATGTACTTCCTTATGTTCTTCTGTAACCATACTAATAGAGACAGCCTCAGATGATGCTATATGAGTTTTTCTCACGATAATGTTTTGCACTTCTTGCATAGTCTTCACTACATATTTTGCAGCATAATTGTATGCCTCTTCATCTTCAGCAGCAATTGTGGTGAGTTTAACAGAACTACGACATAGGTCTTTTTAACGATTTGTTGCACTTGACTTAGGATCCAATTCTATCACATGCCCATGTCTATATGCTACACTTTCAGCTCTGGCATTTTTCGTCCACCTATCCAAGATGTAGCGAGCTAAGATCTCCTTTATATTTCGTGCATCAAGAATCTTTAACAAATGACTACATAAAATCCCAGCAAACTCAAATTTCATACAACTGCAGCTAACTGAATCATTTGATAAATCAAACATCACTATATGCTCACGACATCTTCCATCTGTGCCAACTTTATATACACAAACTATCCCATTCTCATTCACAACAACATCCAGAAATCGAGCATACTCTTCCTCGACCAATTTTAAAGCTTTTGGTGTGCAAACATTCCTTGCTTGCTTCATCAAATTAGATGGTATTTTCAGAAATTGTATTCATTGGCTCATGTTATAATTGGCTTCTCTTTCCCTATATCGTTGGTATTCTAAAATCCTTTCAAAATGCTCAAAATATTGCGACATATTATCATTAATGATTGAGTAATGTCTTAAGTTGGCACTACAAGATTCACTTTGTTGTGTAATTTTTATGTCCGCTCAAAATGTGTTCCTTCCACACACCAAAGACCATTTTTTCTCGACTTCAATAAACTTCCCAACCACAAAATTTTCTGAAGATTGTAATTATTAATCATTTCCTCCCATGATTGCAAGAGTCCCTCTTCCTCTTCAAAATCATATATGCATTTGTGAAATTCTTTCTTAAAACCCTTCAACCGAGAAAATAAATGACCAATTTTCTTAATGACATTCTGGTACATACAACATACACATAAACGATGATGCGTTTCTAGTTTTAGGAAAACCACTTTTATTGCTTTAAGCATCACAAAATCCTGGTCAATTAAAATTATCTTCGGCTTTTTCCTAGAAATTGCCAAAAGAAAATTTTGAAATAACCATATGAAAGATTCATCTATTTCATTATGGAGTAATCCATCCCCAAATATGTTGGTTTCCTTAGGATGATTCAAGCCAACGAACTGCGCAAATGGCCAATGAAGCTTGTTTGACCTGTAAGTAGTATCAAAACAAACTATTCCCCAAAATGACCATTGAGGCCCAAAAAAAGTTGGTTATTTTACCTTCAACATTAATCTGCAATGCGTAGAAGAATGAAGGATTTTCTGCTTGCTTCATTTTGAAATAATCCAATAAGAAGTCTGCATCTCCCATTTTCAATTGTTTTGTCCGTTTATAACGTAAATGATTTTTATAATCTACTTTAAGAAATCCAACATTCTCCATACCTCTAGCCTGTTTACTTATGAACTCATAGTCCTCATTTGGTTTTATTCCATATTTATTTGTTTTTTCAACTTTGAAGGCTTGAGAATCACTAATACATCGTTGTGATGGTAGCACATTAGTTTTGCTAGGGATTATTACCTCATGATTATGATTTGCCTCAAATTGAGTGACAACATATTTTTCATCCGGTTGCAGACTAGTGTTCACATATGCTTTGCAACCCACCCTAGTTTCAGCTTGATGTTTCCTCACATTTGCATCATGTTTAGCTAGCACCCATTTCCCCTAATTTTGAACAACAAATTGTCGAGATCGTACCACGCACTACTACATCTGTTTACCCACTATTTTCGAATACTAAATCCCACTCAACATGCATATTTTATTATAAAATTCATATGCATGTTCATTCGAATCAAATTGCATACCAACTTTTGGAATCCAACAATCATCTTCATGAGAAATATTAATCTGTTCCGTGCTATATTGTGATATTTCTAGGCTATAAACTCCTCATCTACATCAAAATACAACCTCCGTGAAATTGAAAATCTGATATCTGTATTATCTTCACAAGTGATACCCACCTCTTTATTGTCCATTGATGGTCAATACAAAATAAACACATACATTAAAGGAAGATTCTCAAGAGTACACGGTTTCTATTTTGTTTTTAATTATTTGAGTAATTATGCCCATTCATATATAACCAGAAAATTTGAATTATAGGTTATTCAAAGCCCTACCCCAACATACACACATATTAAAAAAAAGCACACATTTTATGAAAACAAGAGGACGAAGAATGGAAGAAAAGAGAGAGAGAGACGCGCGGAGAAATTTTCTTTTCACCTCAATCGTGCACTTTATTACTTTATTTTGTTTTTTGATTTTTAAGTTTAATACCGTTGCCATTTTTATCATCTATCCAACCTAACAACGACGTGACATTTTCTCCATCTATCCTGTTCTATATGGTTTCTGTTTTTATCATCTTTCCAACTTAGGAACGGGATCCTCTCAAGTTACAGTCATCTGTTAGTTGATTTGAAACCAATCAGAAGACGACATGTGGGATGAAAATGTCACATCATTATTAATGATAAAATAATTTTTTTGTTGATTTTTGTGCTAAAAAATTTAAAATATTTTTTTATTAGGTTTTTAGCACACATGTCGTCCTATGATCAGTTTTAAATCAACTAACAGGTGATTGTAACTTGAGAGGATCAAGATCCACCAACCTAACAAAGACGTGATATTTTCTCCCATGTGTTATGTTCAACTAACTGAAGATTCTAACTTGTGAGGATCCAATCCTTCTCCCAAACATCTACTCGCTCTTTCTCTCTCTCTCTCTCTCTCTCTCTCTCTCTCTCTCTCTAGCTCCAATCATATGTGAAGCCCATTAAGCTTTGGGACGGGATCCTTTGTGAGGTAATACCCTATGGTCCCCCTGTGATGTAGAGATAGCCCCGGGTGGGTGGGGCCCACCAAGACAGCACCCGAGCAGCAAAATGGTATTTTCCCTCTTTGGGGCTGTCTCTACATCACAAGGGATGGCAGGATTTTACCTCACAGAGGATCTCGGCCTTTAAGCTTCAGTCCATGGCAAGTCCAACAAAATTCCTTAGTTTTCCAATTGAAGAACTGCACAATACTTTGAACGCATCAGAGGGTTCTCAAGCTTCTTTTGTCTGGTGAGGGGTAACGAACCTTTCACCCCCAATACAGTGTTTTTCCTATCAGACATCTCGAAAGGTCGGTTTATACCTTATCTTGGTTTGATTATATTACCAGAGCAAATTGGATGAACAGATGAAAATTGCATGTGAACCCGATTGAATCGTATATTTTTAAATTTTCTCATATTATTTATTTAATTATGTATATTTATTATGTCGGTGCATGTGGTTTCTCAACCAAAGCCCAAGTTGTCCATCCCTAAGTCATCAGAACGCAGAGCGGGTGCGAGAGTGAAAGCGAGAACGAGAGCGTCAAACTTAAAAATAACCTATGGTCCAGAACGCCTACAGAGCGTCTGTTTATATACATACAAGCTATATTAATGTAATGTATATATTAATAATTTTATTAATAAAAATATTATTTTTTATTTACTTTTTAATACAATACGTGAGAAGAAAAGATTTATTCAATCCGACCCAACTCTATGGGCTACTAACCCTTGCCCAAGCCTGTCCAAACATAGGTCCAAGTTGATCGGGCCGAGCAGATGACTCTGCGCATTACCACCCCTACTTTCACCCAAAAGATAAATAAAAAATCTCGACTGACCAACCAGATAGTTTCATTATTGGACTATCACTAGGGTTTGGGTTGGGCAAAAATATGGGACTTAAGAATTGGGCTTCTTCCTTGAACTGTTGAACATTAGGGCTGTGTTTCGCCCGGCTTGTATTTATTGTAGCTTATAGCTTATATAAGAACTTTTTAAAATTAAATATATGTTTCGTAACGCTTATGGGTAAGTGCTTACCCATAAACAGTAAAGGAAGGCTACCCATAAGAAAAAGCTATTGCGAGCAGCTTCTCCCAAGCTCTTATACGTTAAGCTATTTCACAACTTTAGTAATATTTTTAAAATACCTATGTTACCTCTAACCTTTAATAAGCACTTAAATAAATGTTATTTCTAAACTTTAATAGTATTTTTATAATACCTATTTTAGCCCTAAACTTTCAAAACACTTAAATAAATGGATTTACCAAACGCTATTTTTTTTAAATAAGCCGTTTATTGTTACTGTGAATAAGTGCTCACATTAAGCAACTTATCCAATGAGTGCTTATCCATAAGCACAAGCCAGGCCGAACGTAGCTTAGGCTCATTAGCGTATAAACCCGAGCTAGCTCAAGCCTCAACATCCAATCTAATACAAATAAATGGGCCCAACGAAAACTAGGCCGTAAGGTTGAGTGTCGCCCGAGGTTGGCCTTCTCTAGCTATCTTTCTATGTTGTTTTAAGCAATGTTTTAAAAACCGGACCGTGCATTGAACTGGTGAGAAAGCCAGTCCCGGTTCAAAACCGAGAGAATTGGGAGACATGATAAACATACATACTTAAAAAGTAACAGAGAAAATTCAAAAATTTCAGGTTCAATCTAGTTGACACCTGGTTTTTCACAAATCACAGCCATTTTATTGGTTCATCCAATTTGACCCGGTTCAAATTGGTTTTTTTTATCCAACCCAACCAAGGTTCAAACTGAACTGATAAGACGTCCGTTGGCAATTTGAATGTCGGTGGTTTTAAGAACTGGAATCGACCGGACCCAAAAAGAACCAGGTACAAAATCCTTGTATACTTATAGCTGATTCTGCATCAGCTTAAAAGTGAGCCGAGCGGAGCGTTGCTCATTTTTGGGTTCTACAAGATAGATGATCAGGTTAAAAATGAGCCGAGCCGAGCGAAGCTTTGCTCATTAAAGGAGCTTATATGAGTTGAAGCGTTGTTCACCTAGTCTATTTAGAGGGCTCTATAAGGTAGATGATCTGGACTGGTCACATCTAGGATTATAAATGAGCCGAGTGGAGCTTTGCTCACTTTGACTTATACTCGTAAATCTTAAACAAGGTTCAGGCTTGGCTCCGACTCATTAAATGATTTTGGGTTCTTGTTAAAATATTTTGGGTTCATGCTTAACTCATAAAAGCTCGGCTCATAAAAAGCTCAGCTCGTAAAAGGTTTAACTCGAAAAAAAATCATATTAGTACAAATGTAATAATATTATAATTAGTGATTATTATATATATATATGTGTGTGTGTGTGTGTCAATATTGATATAGAATATAAGATATAAGACTATGGATGTATAATCTTGTATACAAATCGAGCCAAAATTTAATTGAACTAGACTTATCCAAGCTCGGTTTAAGCTCATTAAGATAATGAACATTTTTTTTTTTTTCAAGCTCTACTCGTGAACTTAATTATTGAGCTTGAGCCCCAATTTGAGCTAGCTCAGCTCATTGACAGCCCTAAAAACATCATTACTCTACATGGTAGAAAATATCATCTCTCACTAGCATGGTTTCAAGGATCGGTCTGGATCGGATCAGATCGGCCGGTCCAGATTGGGATCGGCCAAGACAGGTCCGATCCCAACCCACGATACAAGTATTGTATCAAGTGGCTTTGGATCGGACCGTTCCAACCAATACCGATACGGATCAGCCGATTCAGTCCGATCCAATGATTGCATCGGACTGATCCAATCAATCCAAATTTTTTTTTTCAATTGGCTTTGGATCGAACTGATCCAATTTTTTTTTTTTTTTCAAAGGACGATCCAAAAGTTGGATCGGCCTGGACCAGTCTGATCCAAAATCCCGAGAATAAAAACCGTACTATCAACCTAATTTAACTTTCTTTTCAAAATAAAACCCATATATTTTTAAATTTTCATTAACCTCCCCCAAAAAATTACAAGGAAACCCATCTATTTTTACACGTTTATTTTAATTTTCATATTGCAATTTTATACCTATAAATTGAAAAACTCAAATCCACATATTAGGGACGTTCCCAAATAGAATCGGACCCATGCCTCCTGTCTATAGCCTTAAACAGAAAGGTGGTAAATGTTAGGAACAAGATCTAAAGAGAAGTCAATATTATTATCCAAAAAAAAATAAAAATAATATGAGTTTGTAATTAAGATCAGTTTTATTACAACAGCTAGCAAGTTGCACGTATAAATGTGTAGAACGTGTTAACCGTTATGTTTTGTTACGCCATTTTTTTTAATAATTGAAATGGAGTGAGATCGGTTATTTTAAAAATTTAACCTCGCCTCTTGGAATAAACTGAAAGACAATATTATCTCCAAATATATTAAATACATTATCATATTAAAAGTTATTTTTAGAAATCTTAAAAAATATTTTGATACGCTTATAAAATGAATTATTTTGAAAACTTAACCGTCGACTCTAAAAAACAATATTATCCCTAAATATGTTAAATACTTTATCGTATTAAATGTTATTTTTAGAAGTTTTAAAAAATATTTTGGCACACTTTCCGATGGTCCCTCTCCCTTATCGATCTTAGAACATTCCTTAAAAAAATATGGCAATTCCAGAAACGTCGGAGAGAAGTTTAATTAGCTTGGATTAATCACTGATTGGTCCTTTTTATTTTATGTGATTTTGTTTAAAAAAATAACTTTTTAATTAGGGTTCGTTGTATGAAGGATATCAAGTAAGTACTATAAATATTAGTAATAGTTACAGTAGAGAGGTATTTGAACTGTAGAAGTAAAGAGTAAAAATGATAATAAAGAGAAATATAATGGCGGGATCTTCGGTTGAAGAACAACGAAAACGAAGGAAGATTCGTCGTCTTTTGTTTTCTTCTTACGACGCAAAAGCTCTCCATAGGCAACGAATCCTCTCTTTCGTGATCTCTTTCCCTTTCCATTTGCATGAAACTTTTGCTTTCCTTCTACTTCTTTTCTTTGCTTTTTACGTAGCTTTTAATATATATTATTCTGATGACGATCATAAACCTTCTTTGTTTACTTTGTAGTTTCTCTCTACTATTATCGATCTATTCATCATTTGTTCCTGATCGTATATATATATGATTTTGCTTGGAATGTAGTTTGTATTATCATTTATGTTTAGTTTGTAGTTTGCATGAATGAAAGTGCATGTAGTTGTTGAACAATTAGTACAAAAAATTAAAAGGATGAAGAAAAAATTTATCGAAAATTTGCCTTCCTCAGGAACTCTCCTCATGCAGCAAGTATATAGGACGTTTGATCTCTAGGATACAACAACTGTCTCCAATGTGGTAGGCTGCACAGCCCACCCATTGGACTGCGAACTTGCATGATTAGATGTATCACTCGAAAGAGATTTGAAAACACTTAGAAAATCTGAACAGATATTGGTTTTAAGAACAATGGCATCGAGACGTCTCAGTCAATTTCGAGGAGTTTTATCTTCATTCTTTTAATTTTTTGTGCTATAATTTTCCAACTGTAATTTGTATTACCCATTCATTGTAGGTGTTGATCGTAGTTCTTTGTTTGCTAATTTGTTGTTTGTATTATATTATCGATTGATCATATAGATATAGTTCTTTGTTTTGTTTTTGTGGTTTGTTTGAATATTTGATTTTTATGTATATGAATCAGATAATGAGCTGAGAGAAGTTTGTTTATATCTATTAAAATATTCAAGTTTTAATACTATTATTGCCAATGAACATGAACAATGCAGTCAAATGCTTTAGTCATTTCAAAATTACGGTTTCCTTTAGTCATATACTGATTTATGTTTCTTGTTTCTTCAACCTGCAGGAGTACTGACAAGAAGCTAGAGATCAGAGACCTGAAACTAATTTCAGGGTCGTGTTATCTTCCAAAGGAGAGCAATTCGAAACCGGAGGGAGAAGACGCACACTTCATCTGCATATTCAATCGAGTCATTGGCGTAGCTGACGGCGTAGGAGGCTGGGCCAAGCATGGGATCGATGCGGGAAAGTACGCCAGAGAGCTGATGCATAATTCAACGGTCGCGATCCATGACGAACCCTTATCTTGCATTGATCCTTTACGGGTATTAAGGAAAGCTTATCTAATGACAGAGGAGAAGGGATCGTCGACTGCGTGTATCATAGCATTCACAAACAAGGCAAGCATATATATATAGACCTTCCTATGATGACTAATTAGTCTTTTTTTAGAAAACTTAATAGTAATTAATAGATATCTTTATCTTTGGTTGCAGATGTTACATGCCGCGTATGTAGGAGACAGTGGCTTCATGGTTATTAGAGAAGAGAACGTCGTCTACCACTCCCCGATACAGCAACGCCGTTTCAACTGCCCTTATCAACTAGGGAGAAGCGATGACAGCGATCGTCCGAGTTCAGCTGAGGTTAGTTTGTTAATATATAAATAGTTATATGGCTTGAAGTTTTTTTCTGATTAACTATCTGAAATGAATTAAAATACAGGTAATACAGATCCCTATTCAAGCAGGAGATGTTGTGGTGGCCGGGACAGACGGCTTGTTTGATAATCTGTATAGACACAAGATTGCAGATATCGTGAATAAGGGTTTGAGAAATGGTATGGATCCAAGAGATGTGGCCGGTGAGCTTGCATTGACTGCATTGGATGCCTCGAAAAAAAACGGATAGTCCGACTCCCTTTGCTCAGGCTTCGGCGATGGCCGGCGGCAAACATCTTGGAGGGAAGTATGATGACATTACTGTCATTGTTTCACATGTTGTCACCGCTGAGGAGTACTTGAAGAGGTTCAGAGGACTGAAGTGAAGCAGCATCAGATTTCAGACTTATTTCTTTTTCTTCTTCTGGTAAGTATAATGGTTTCTTAGGAAGAGCATCTGATTACTGACATTGTCCATATGTTTGTATTTTCTTTTTTCTTTCTTCAATGTTCTTTTCAGGATGGATTAGCTTTGTAATATTTATTTAATTTGTTTGAATTCATTTGTATAGATTTTCTCGAGGGGTAAGGTATTTATTTCCCCCCCTTTCTAGGTGTAATTCATTTTATTTTTTGAATTAATGAACAGGTCGGGGTCTGCCTCAACCCCCCTCCTACCGCGGAGGATTTACCCCCTGAAGTACATGATTTGAATTTCCTGTTTTGAAAGGACTGTAAAGTATGATTTGAGGTGTAGAACTTTTCCATTCCTGTAGTTCAGTAACAGCTGAGAATGCAAATTCTGTTTATTGCCAAAAGAGTTGTTTCCATTCAATGAACAACACTCTGTTTTTTTTTTTCCATTGGCAACCAAAAGGGAAAGGGAAAGAAAAAAAAATAAAAGTGAAAATAGATTACAAATTTTGCTAGTGAAAGGAAAAGAAAAACGCTAAAAGTGAAAAGAGAATGCAACAAATATAAGGATCTTGGTGGATTCGAACCGCCATCGTCTTGAGAATTAATGGAGCTGTGCTCGAATTCCCAAGCGCTCGACCAGTATGAGGTTTTCCACTTTCAGAGTTTTATTTACAAATTAAAATGAATTACAAAATTCTGAATAATTTATATAAACTTTTAGACTCATATTATAATACATATAAAAATTTCCAAGCCTAAAACAAATATTTAACTATTTTAGTTTTAATTTCCAACCTACTGCTAAGTTGTTGTAAATCCTCAAATATATCAGTAAAACTATTAAACCTGAATCAAATGGTATGCTATTTTTGAGGAATAAAAATTTTATGTTGTTAAAATATTGTATTATACCTCCAATAAAAACAGTTTTTAAAAAATAATTTTTTAAATATTTTTAAAAATAGCAAAACTGGTTTTCTATAAGATAATATAGCACAGAATAGAAATATTTAAAAATATAAATAAATTAAAATAAAATATAAACAATATATGAAATAAATTTTATTACATTCTCAATGGAGTCCTCTTTCCATAGGATCTGATCTCATTCAAAATTGATCTCTGGATAAAGAGTTATGATTTTTCAAGCATACAAAGATCATGGCAGACAAATATTTGACTTATCAATAAAAATTCAAAATAAAATATTATAAAATAATTAAATATTAATCACGGGGTTCCTTGTGCATTATTAAGCCAAGGGTACCCCCTCTAAAGAGTTGGGGTGGTGAGGTGATGTGGTTTGAGAGTACCCATTGGCTAATTAAGTATGGGGTACCCAAATTTTGTCTTGGGTACCCTTTACAGGGTACCCAAGGCTTAATTTGGGGTACCTCAGGCAAAAAAAAGTTCAGGCTTAAAATTTTAGCCTTGGGTACCTCCTCTTAATCCTTGTGACCTTAAACAATAGAGGGGGTACCATTGGCTTTAAAC
>JAUPMG010046733.1:0-14048 GCA_031762675.1 Pachysandra terminalis | reverse complement strand
TGGTTGTAGTGGGGTTATAGTTTTGGAAGCAAGAAAATGATTTTTGAAAAACAACTATTTTTTGCTTCTCCCAAAAAATAAAATATGTGCTTTTTTGATTTTTTGATTGTGCTTTTAAATGGCTTACAAACACCTCTTTTGCTTCTAAAAACAACATTTTGCTTCAAAAAGTATTACCAAACAGAGGCGTAGTTGTGCAGTTGGGGTCTCTTTGATGTGCTTTTAATTTGTTTTGGGCCATTAGACATGTTCCTGAGCTCAGAAGCCACTTACAGTTTCTTCTCTCCGTATCTATCTTTTTGATACCTTTTTTTCTTATTTTATTTTTGGTGAACATATCTTTCTGATACCATTTTTTGTTGGCTTGTAATTGTCAGCATAGCCCTTCTTTTTTGTTTTTTGTTTTTTTGGTTTATTTATTTATTTATTTTTTAATTTTTGCTGCAATCCCTTGATGGCTATTCTTGCACATTCTCCATTGAAATTACTAGAAAACCTTAATTCATTCTAATTTTTTTCTCTAAATCAAGGGATATTTTAGTATATATTTAAGACAACATGAGGTCAAAAAGAGAAAAATTATTATTTATTCATCCAGGTGATTAGTTGCTTGATGGTAAAAGTTGCACGGGAGTGGTTATGGTATATTGGCTGCCAACTTGAGTGTTGAAAATAACTCATAAAACATTAAATTTGATACTAATTTAATTAAGGGCTTTTTGCATCTATACTCCTATAATATGGTGTATTTGTATTTGTACCCCCTCTATATGATAATATTTGCATTTGTACTCCCAACGTTAAAAGAAGCAAACTTCGGTTACTTGTTTAATTGAATGACTGTAATACCATTTTACTTAATAAGTGTTATTTTGCCTTCATCCATCTATGTTATCGTTTTTTTATATCTATACCCCTATATTTATTACAATTATGCATTTGTACACTCGATGTTAAATGTCGCACAATGCACTCATTTTTGTTTTTTATAAAATGATCAAGATAACTTTATAAATAAGTGTTTTTATTCAAATGTAATGGAAATACAAAACAAATACTCATAATTCAACCCGACTCTACTTGATCTAAAGTATTAATACCTAATAAAATACCTACTTAATTCATTTAAAACCAAATGGATTCGGGTTATATATTTTTAATCTTTATTTTGGTTATTAGAGAAACTATTATATCTTCTTTATATTTTAGCAGATATAAGAACTTATTATTATGAGTATTTTTATTTTTGTACAAACAAAACATGTAATATATCATTAAGGATATATATGCAATAAATTTGGCATATAGAAGGGTATGGATGCAAAAAAGAGATAACACGGGATAAAGGAAAAATAACACTTATTAAGTAAAAGGGTATTATAGTCATTCAATTAAAACAAGTAACTGAAGTTTGCATCTTTTAACATCGGGTGTACAAATGCAAATATTACCATAATAGAGGGAGTAAATACAAATATGAAAAATTTAAAGATATAAATATAAATACATCATAACATAGGGGTATAAATGCAAAAATTTCCTGACCCATATTTTGGGTAGAAGATACTAATATTTTTTCCTTTTTACATGCTACCACTAAGGTATGCCTTAAATCCCTTGATTGATCAAATGGCCACAAAACCTTCAATCAACAACCAAAAAATAAGGCTTCAAATCATGTAAGGTCCTTCCCGTAAAAAGGAAGGAACAATATGTTGCAATTTTAGCGTATGATTCAAAATTCAGTGTCAAAGAACTTCCTATAGTAAATAAGCATTGATGAGAATGTATTGGGATGAAGTCACAATAAGAAGTGTGCTATAATAGTGTGGCTATGGGGGTTGTCCAGGGTGCTTTTCACACACCCGTGTCGCCGCCATCGTCCATCTGTCCGGTTGAGCTGGTGTGGTGTGTGCGTGCCTACTATAGCAACCCATTGTAGTCTATTTTCATGGTTTTGTGCTTGTTCGAACATTTGCTTTGTTGTCTATAAATATAGACTAAGGTATGGGGTTCCAACAACTCATTCATTCGAGCACTTGCTTACTACTACTCTATTTCTCTTCTGCAAAGTCTGAGATTTTGCTCTTTACTTGTCGAGTGATACATTACCTATTCACAATCCGGAAGGTGTACAGTGCAGCCTACTAAACCGGAAGTAGTCGTTGTATCCTAAAAATTGTACATCTTGTGAACTTGTTGCATTGAGAGAGCATTTCCTACAGGGGTGAATTCAGTTTTAGATTTAGAGACGATGCATTCAGCTACTTGCTTTGATTAAAAAGATAAGTTTTATCTACCCCTTTTACCTTCTGTTATTTATTTGTTTTTGTTATCTTATTTTCCAACAACTTTAAAACCGAATTTTCAATAAACAAAAGATACATAAATCTGACATCACTGACACACCTACCAATATTATTAGGTATTTTTTTATTTGATTTTTTTTAAAATCACGCGGATTAATGTGATGTCAGGTGTCTTTTTTTTTTTTTTTTTTTCCATTGAATATTGTTCCTTCCAGTAATGGACCTTAAATGATTTGAATCCAAAAGACAATACGAAAAGCATCCACTGTTTCAGGGCTAGCTGTAATATTATCATTCGATAAAAATAGAGGAAAAATAAAATCAGATAATTACCATTATAAAGTTCTTGCTCAAGATGCTACAAATACTTTCATATGCTTGGGATCATCTGCATCGAGAATGTGATTTATTAATTCATTTAAAAAATTCTATTCTTTTTAAGGAAAATGGACCAACCAGATTCTCGATGCACACATCAATATATGATTCTCGGTACAGAGTCTACAACAATCCAAGATATAGTCACTAAGAAGGACACGAATTTGACCAGTATCTTACGAGAGCATTTTGACTGGAGCAAAAATGGTGAAAGATTGGCTGAGCCACGCATCCAATTTTTCTTCACCTTATCACTAAAAGATAAAATCATCTGGATCGAATGCGTGGCGTGCAAATCTTGTTTCCTTCACCAGATCAGAAAGATCGAATCTGGATCTTACTTGCACCATCAGATCTGAACTTGGTTGATTCTGGATGCCTGAATTGAATTATTCTTGTTTGGGTCTGCAGTCTATTTATAGACTCACAAGTGCCTATTCACCAACAAGTATGTACCTGTTCATTAACAGACATGTGCCTATTCACCAATAGGCATGAACTTGATCCAACGCTCTAGATCTAATTTGAAAGGACATGTACCCTTTCACTCATCATCCATCAGGTGTAATTAAGATCCTATAGTCAGGATCTAATCCATATAAAGGCACGTATTCAGTTGACACATTTCTGATCTGGTGCAACCTTTGAATCCATAAGGCACATGTTCAGTTGACCATTTCTGATCGGGTGCAACCTTTGAATCCATAAGGTGTGTCCAATCAAAAGTTCAACCCAAACCAGGGATGATCTGAACCATCAAACCAAACAATCAATCAACCTGGTCCAACCGGGTGGGACAAGAAACTTCACAAATAGTCTAGGCTTTCTAAAACAAAACAAAAAATTAATCTATTTTGAAAATATCCAACAATCCTCCATCATTTTCAAAATAATTGTAGACTCTATTAATATATAAAAGTATTACAATGACGATAAATTCATTTTGCAAACTTTGGCATCATCACGGAAATTTGTACATAGGTGATAAGTGTTTTTTGGTCTTGAACTTTCATTTGGTGAAGATAGCTCAAAGTTTATCAGGGTGATATGATGAACGGATCTTGAACCAAGGACCTTAGAGATAAACCGGAGACTATCACACAAACTCATTTCTATGGGATAGAGTTGTCATTTAGCTTGCACGCTAATGGCCATGTGTAGTATCCTGTTTTTTGAGAGCTTTAAAAAAAACGATCAAGATTTTCATAGGAAGCGGCCTGACTCCGACACTCATCTAGGTAAATCCACACAGGTGAATCTACGAGTCACCTTTAAGGACTTATTAAGAATATATGTTTCTAGCCTATCTCATACAGATTTTGGCACTAGTTAATGTCTAAGAATGAGGTAGTTTCTAGTGTCTGGCTAAACTATACATTTAATTTGTCTGTACCAATTGAACTTTGTCTATAATTTCAAGACATAAGTTGGATTCCCACTAAATATGGTTGAAATGCAAATGACTTTAACCTTATTCTTGAGACGTCATAATGACCATTTCTCTACCAAGGCCTTTCGTTTAAAGGATTGGCTAGGTATGAATTCGACTTTACATAGTCAACCATAATTACTCAACGTTTGAGTAATTTCCTCACAGTTTGATGTCTAAGACTTAAATGTCTTGACTTCCTATTGTTTGTCTTTACTTATACAATAAGACTGCCAATTATTACATTAAGAATGAAATAAAGTCACTCTTCCCTTTTCTTAGGAGTTTAATTCTTAATATAACATCAGCCTCTCCTAGATCTATTATATCAAAGTTAGAGGACAGAAACAATTTTGTTTCCTCCACCACTTCATGGTTAGTACCAAACATAAGCATGTATCGAATGTATACACAAACATTAACTGTAAACATGATTATCTAATTTGTTAATCATAAAATAACATTATTAGTCAAATTGCTCATGCTACTGCATAGGAGTTAGCATCAGGCCAAAAAGAGAGTTCTGTTCATAGCCTGGGAGAACAAAACATGTGCAACATATGCATGTGTCAAAATAATAAAGATCAGGAAATATATATTTCCTCCACGAGTGATGATCACATACGTCACTATGTATAAGACCAAGTATTTCAAAAGTTCGATTAACTGATTTATGAGATTTTCTAGTAATTTTAGCTTGAATATAAGCAGGGATTTTATCAAAAATATCAGAACTAAATGTAAAAATTAAATAAATATTAGACATGCAATTATAATTTACAAGTCTTAATCTAGCATGCCACAAAGAAATAGAATAAAAAAAAAAAGCATAAGAGAATCCACTCAAATTAATCAAACTAGTACAAGATATCAAGTACAATGAAATAATCTCATTCTTGGATAACATAATACTTATCCGACTCATACAGCTATGCCATTTCCGATAACCATGATGTGGAAGCTAATTTGCCATATTTCTCTTCCGTCCCCGATCTCTTCGTCAGTCTTTAAAAAGACTACAACTCTTGCACGAATGATTGTACTCGTATTAAGCCATCATCCATCTTCAATTCCTACATAATTGGCTTTGGACACTGTTGTAGTAAGTTCTTCTTCAACGATCATATCCACTTGACTATCATGGACTTCTTTCGAAGATGAAAGTGTAATGACCGAGTTTGTCACAAAATTGACAAGTTCATTTCCTTCTTCTGATATCTCGCCTTTTGAAAAGCTTATCATTCTTAGGCTTAAGTTTGGTATTCTTGAATTTTTCATCCTCAAACATATTTGCCTTCAAATGATTCTCATATGCATCGCCCTTCTTATCTCGAATACGAAAATATTCCTCGAATCGAAGATAACTTTGCATAGATTCCAAGATATGACGCTTCACTTCATGTGTAAGCTTCTTCTTGTAGTTATTCGAAGCAAGGGAAGCTTATCAATAATTGCCTCGACTTGAAAATCCTCTACAAGCTCTATACCAGCAATTTTAAGACTATTAACAATACGTTGGAGTTCATGCCCTTATACCAGAACAGACTTATCATTGGTCATCTTAAAATTCAAAAAACTATTAATTAAAATTTTCTGATTACTTGCCTCTTGGATGCAGTATTTGATGTCTAAAGTTGTCCACAAAGACTTTACCAAATTGATTGACTGATGTGACTTGGAGAGAGCATTCAGGATGTGTCATCTACAAGGATGTTGTCTTCCTTTCTTTTCCTTATCTTCTCTTTCAACTTGGGTGTATCGTCATTGAAATTTTTTGGAATATCCTCCAGATTATCATCAAGAATGTAGGCCAGCTTCAGAGTGGTAAGGAAGAAGAGCATTTTTTCTTTCCATCGAGTAAAGTTATAACCATCGAACGTATCTAGACGCACTAGGTCCCGATGCATGACTTGTCATGATGAACCCTCCATTTGGTAGAAACTTGTCTAAAAATTATTGGAAAATTATGAAGAATCAGAAATATGGAAGGTAAACAATAATCTGCACCGTTGATCAACAAGCTTCAAGGCACGATCGACTTGCTTTATTTTAGACAAGTTTCTCCCCATCCGATTAAGATCGCGAATGCACTAAGGGGTTAGTGAAAAAATGTCTTCAAGATACATTGAAGTCTTTGATCAAGATTCGTTGTGATTCTCGGATGTGCACCGTCTAATCACAACAGTACACTCTGTATAAAGACTAATGATGCCAATCATGTGATCGAAAGCCTTGGTGTAGTAATACTCTCTCTCTTAATCAGATCTGGACTACATCGAATCTAGATCTTACTTGCACTATCAGATCTGAACTTGGCTAATTCTGGATGCTTGAATTGATTTTTTCTGGTTTCTGCAGTCTATTTATAGACTCATAAGTGCCTATTCGTCAACAAGTATGTGCATGTTCACTGACAGACATGTGCCTATTCACCAATAGGCATGAACTTGATCCAACAATCTAGATCTAATTTGAAAGGACATGTGCCCTTTCACTCATCATCCATCAGGTGCTATCAAGATCCTACGATCGGGATCTAATCCATGTAAAGGCACCTATTCAGTTGACACCTTTCTGATCGGGTGCAACTTTTGGATCCATAAGGCACCTGTTCAGTTGACCCTTTCTGATCTGGTGCAACCTTTGAATCCATAAAGTGTGTCTGATTGAAAGTTCAACCTGAACCAGGGATGATCTGATCCATCAAACCAAATAATCAATCAATCTGGTTCAATCGGGTAGGACAAGAGACTTCACAAATAGAAAAGGCTTTCTCAAACAAAACAAAAAACTAATCTATTTGGACAATATCTAACATCGTTCCAGACGAAATGCTCTTGTATCTTACCTTCCAAAAAAAAATAGGTTTTCATATGCTCAAAACCAACTCTCCCATAAGGCCATGTGAGAAGGAACGAGGGAAACCTTTAGGTTTAGATAAATATAAATACAAACTACATTGTAGTCCAACTTTACGGGTATCGTTTGCTTGGCACAAGATGATGAAAGCCATAACCATTAAACATGGAGCTTGATGCCACGTCTTGGTAGCATAGATTAACAAGAAGGCAAGCTTTGGGTTGTGCGTTTCTCTTGCATGTAACCACCAAGGAGTGGGCACCTATTCTTGTAGAAAAAGAGGAAAACAATTGTCTCTAAAATATATTGAACACGTAAAGAAACGTGGAACTTGGTCTTTTAGGTGGTTATGTGATCCAATTATGAACTGGTTACGGATTTTAACACAGTTAACAGGCGTTATAAGTTTGGAGCGTGAAGCTACAACATTAGCTATAGCTCATCCACACATGCCATGCATCCACTGGCGTGTATGGATGCGCCGCACAAATGCATCCCAGCTTACTTTAAAAGGTGTGCTAGAGCCTAGATGCATTGGTATGCATCCACACACACCAATGAATGCGTGACGTACATGGATGCACGCTGCAGCATCTGCTATAGCTTCCATGCTCCACAATATTGTTAGAAAATTAGTACAAAAAATTAAAAGAATGAAGAAAAACTTATCGAAATTGACTGAGGCGTGCAAGTTAATGCACTATCCTTAAAACCAAAATTTGCCCTCCCTAGGAACTCTTTCGATGCAGCAAGTATACAGGACGTTTGGTCTCCAGGATGCAACAGCAGTCTCCAGTGTGGTAGGCTGCACGGCACACCTATTGAACTGGAAACTTGATAGAGTTACCACTCGACAGATATTAGAAAATACTTAAAAGAACACTTGAAAAATCTGCATAATTTTTCTATTTTCCACAAAGTGATTTGGATCTCTATTTATAAAGAAAATTACACCCTTTCGAAAAGACACAACCCAAATAAAGTGTTGCTTCATAACACACCCTTTTGAAAATGCACAACACAAGGAAAGTGTTGTTTCATAATGAAAAGATTTAAAGCCAAACAAGATGTCTTTTGGAAACAAGATCACTATTGGAAACAAATATGACTCTTGGAATTTTTAATTACATTAAATATTAATAAATTACATTAAATATATTAATAACTTACAACAATCCCCACATAATTAAAAATTCAAACAAAAATCTGTTGAGTGATCAAAAGAAAGATGTGCATTGATACAAATGTCAAAGGATCACCCTTGGTCAAAGGATTAGCCAAAATTTTCTCAGATCTCACAAAGTCTAAATTGATGACTCCATCACTTAGCAGCTGCTTCACAAAGTTGTGTCTTGGACGAATATGCCTATTTTTTCCATTATATACTTTGTTTGTTGTTCGAGCTATGACTGCCTGACAATCACAATGTAATGACACTGAAGGAACAGGCATAGTCCATAAAGGTATATCACTCAACAAATTCTAAGCCATTCAGCTTCTAAACTGGCCAATTCCAAAGCAATGAACTCAGATTCCATTGTTGATTTGGCACTACATGTTTAATTGCTTGGATGACTTCCAAGAGACTACTCCACCTCCCAAGGTGAATAAATAGCAACTGGTGGAATTGATCTCATCATTTCTAGGAATCCAATTGGCATCTGTATATCCCTCTAGGACTGCTGGGTATCCTTCATAATGAAGTCCCAAATCAATTGTACCTTTCAGGTATCTCAAAATTCTAGATAATGCAGTCCAATGATCATTGCCAGGATTATAAGTATATCTACTCAATTTATTAACTACATAAGCAATATCAGGACGAGTACAATTCATCAAATACATTAAACTACCAATTATCATAGCATGATCAATTTGGGATACAACAACACATTTATTCTTCTTCAATTGAACATTATAATGATAAGGTGTAGAGACCGAAACACAATTATGATTATTAAACTTTTTAAGCACTTTCTCAACATAATGAGGTTGTGATAATGCAAGTCCACTAGAATTGTGAGTAATTTTTATACCCAAAATAACATCAGCTATTCCTAAGTCTTTCATGTCAAACTTAGACGATAAAAACTTCTTCGTATTATTCACAATTTGCAAATCAAAACCAAAAATCAGCATGTCATCAACATATAAACATATGATAACACAAGAACTATCATTAACTTTACTATATACAAATCTATCAGATTCATTAATAGTAAAGCCATTTAATACTAGTGTGCTATCAAACTTTTCATGCCATTGTTTTGGAGCCTGTTTTAAGCCATAAAGAGATTTAACCAGTTTACAGACTTTATGTTCTTTCCCTTGAACAATGAAACCTTCAGGTTGTTTCATATAAATCTCTTCTTCTAAATCTCCATTTAGAAATGCCGTCTTAACATCCATTTGATGAATCACCAATTTATAAATGGATACAATAGCAAACAAGACTCTAATTTTGGTCAATATAGACACAAATGAGTCGGAATCAAAATAGTCTATTCCTTCTTTTTGTACCTTTGGCTACCAAGCTAGCCTTAAACTTGTCTATTGACCCATTTGGCTTTAGTTTTTTCTTAAAAATCCATTTGCAACCTATAGCATTATTTCCAGGAGGAAGATCCACTAACTCCCATGTATGATTGGCCATAATGGAATTTAATTCTATATTGATAGCTTCTCTCCAAAATTTTCGAAAACCTATAGATGTTACAGCTTCTTGATATCTTAGGATCTTCTTCAATTAAAAAAGGATGTGATAAAGTCAGAACCATAAGGTTCAAAACTTGAATCCTTCCTAATCCGTTTACTACGTCTTAGATCAAGATTAATCTCATCATTATCAACAAATTGAGAATAGATACTAGATGCGACATCTTTACCTACACATGTATCCTTAGACATATTACAATTCCTAGGAAAAATGTCTTCAAAAAACGCAGCATCTCTAGCTTCAATTATAGAATTAATTTTAAGCATATCATATTCAGAGTTTAGAACCATAAACTTATAGGTTGCACTATGTTCAACATATCCAATAAAAATACAGTCAATAGTTTTAGGTCCTATTTTCTTTTTCTTAAAGTCATGAAAATCAACTTTAGCCAAACACCCCAACACTTTCAAAAATTTCAGATTTAGTGGATAATTTTTTCATAACTCATAAGGGGTTCTTTCAGATTTCTTATGTGAAATTCTATTAAGGATGTAACATGCAGAAAGTATAGCTTCCCCCAACAAGTTTGAAGGTAAACCTGAACTTAACAACTTAACATTCATCATTTCTTTTAAAGTTCTATTTTTTTTCTCTGCTATTCTATTTTGTTCAAGTGTATAAGGTGTTGAAACTTCATGTATAATTCCATTTTTCTCACAGAATCTCCTTAGAGTGTTTGAATCATATTCCCCACCTCTATTTGTTCTAAGTTTCTTTATTTTTCCACTTCTGCTTTATACTTTAAAAAACATTCTTCTGCTTCATCTTTAGTTCTAAGTAAATATACTTTAGTATATCTAGAAAAATCATCAACAAAGGTGACATAATATCTTTTTCCAGATCTACTCAGTATTTTTAAAATCTCCCAAATCACTATGAACTAAAGATAAAAGTTTTGATTCTTTTTCTACTAACTTGAAAGGTTTTCAGAAAACTTTGCTTCAACACATGATTACATTTAGGATATTCTAAATTAGAAAGTTCATTTATAAGTCTTAATTATTTCATGCATTTGATGGATGCAAAGTTAACATGACCTACTACTAAGTCATAAATAAATTGATTCAGATAAGTAAGTAAAAGTAGAATCAACTTTATTATCAATCAAAACATTCATAGCAGACAACCCATCATTACAGTATCCCTTACCACAAATTCTCCATTCTTAGACATGATCAGTTTATCAGAATAAAAAACTAACTTCATTCCGGCTTTCATGAGAAGATAACCAGACACCAGATTTCTCCTTATATCCGGAACATGGAGCACATCACTCAGTGAGAGTCTTTCCAGAAGTGAGTTTAACTAGCACTTTCCCTTTTCCTACAATGAGAAAGGATCTTGCATTTCCCATGTAGACCATTTCACCTGCTATTATATTGAAGAAGTGAACATGTCTCTTTCACTACAGATATGTCTAGTAGCCCCAGTGTCTACAATCCACTCTCTTGAATTGTTGATCAGATTTACTTTAGAGATTACAGCAATAATGACATCTGCTTCAGCCAAATTAGTTTGAGGCTTTGCAGGTTGAAACTCTTTTCCCTTTCTTTTCTTGCATTCAGAAGCAATGTGTCCCATCTTTCCACAAACAAAGCAAGGACCACTCTTCCTTTTAAATTCTTTGTTGTGATAGTTGAATCAGTCATCTTTCTTTCCATGCTCTACATTCCTTTTTTTTTCTTATTTTCAAATTTCTTGTCAAATTTGGTTTGAGAAGATTTTTGCTCTACCAAATTAGCCTTAGAGACATAGTCTTTGGCTTTGTTTGATATGTCATTGGGGCGAATAGATTCCTCAATGCAGATATGAACAATAAGGTCTTCTAAAGAAAGCTATTTTCTTTTGTGTTTCAAAGAATTCCTATAATCTTTCCAAGAGAGAGGTACTTTTTCAATAAGAACTACGACCTAGAACATCTCATTTATTTTCATACCTTCAATCAATATTTCTTGCAATAAGTTTTGATACTCATGAACTTGATTCATTATAGATTTGGTGTCGACCATGGCAAACTCAAGAAACCGACCGGCTACATATTTTTAAGAACCAACATCTTCAGCCACATACTTCCTCTTCAATGCATCCCAATTCTCTTTGGCAATAGGAAACAATACACATCAATTAGCGAGTTAGATAGAGCACACAGGATATGACCTTTACAAATATGGTCATCCCTCACAAATGCTCTTCTAGATTCACTATGTGTAGGTTCTAACTCTTATTCAGACACAAGGAAAGTGAACAACACATAAGCAACATTGATGGTCTCTATTGTAAAACTTCTCATTGAATGGTTCCAACTTGGTGAATTCTGGTGTTGAATTCATCTTCATAAGCAAATTTTGGTTTTAAGATTGTTGGAAAATTAGTACAGAAAATTAAAGAATGAAGAAAAACTTATCGAAATTGATTGAGGCGTGCAACTTAATGCACTGTCCTTAAAACCAAAATTTGCCCTCCCCATGAACTTTTCCGATGCAACAAGTATTCAGGACGTTTGGTCTCCAGGATACAACAGCCGTCTCCAGTGTGGAAGGCTATAAGGCACACCTACCAGGCTGCGAACGTGATTAGATGTACCACTCGACAGATATTAGAAAACACTTAAGAGAACACTTGAAAAATCTGCAGAATTTTTTTATTTTCCACAAAGTGATTTGGATCTCTATATATAGAGAAAATCACACCCTTTGAAAAGACACAACCCAAATAAAGTGTTGCTTCATAACACACCCTTTTGAAAAGACACATCTCAAAGAAAGTGTTGTTTCATAATGAAAAGGTTTAAAGCCAAACAAGATGTCTTTTGGAAACAAGTCGACTCTTGGAAACAAACTGTTTAGGCCAAATCCAGACTGTCAGAACCAGACCGGATCGCGAGCTCCACCCGAGTCTTGACCGAACTAAGCCCAAAAAAGTAGCGATGGTCCCGAACTAGGATAAGGCTGAAAATTGGGCCCAGATTGTAATCAAGGCAAAACCCTTGCCTAATAGCAAGAAAACGGAATTTCTATTAGTGGGCCAGGTGTCAGCAAAATAAGGAATATAACCACCCATCATCTATAAATCGTAGAACGGTTGTAATGGATGGTTATAAAGAGGAATCGGCCAAGACAAAAGAAGTTCTCCACAACAAATCAACTCACTAGCTACACATAGTTTAGTCTCTTATCCCCAGTGATCATTAGTTAGCCCTTAACTTCTGCAAGGATCCTACTACACCTACTTTTTACTTCGAACTAAGTTTCTCTTAGAAGATCCTTCTAGTCGGTAACGAAGGAATCCCAGTCGGGAGATTTACGAAAACTCTCTCGATAGTCCCTTGCATGCCGATCTGTGCACCCGTGAAGTAGTGTAGTATGGGAGCTGAAGGAACCGCCGGAGGTTTTGTATATCCTTTGTTCTTATTACTTTTTGTCTTTCCAAGTTAGAAGGTTTACCTTCTAAGTTGTCTATTAACTTGTGTTCTAGTTATTTTATATAAAAGTGTTATTGACGCGTAAAATCAGTATCTCTGGTTCAGAAACTGACCCTTCGAAATTGGGAACCATACAATCATCTAACTCAAAATCGGTCACACATCAACCGATCTACATTAAAAACTAACTTACGCTGTTTGACTCACATTACTTGTCTTTCAGGTGAACTTGTAAAAGTTCAAGAACGCCCGCACCTCTGCGGCCTCACGACCGAAAGAAACCTACAACCGACCGAGAAGAGAACAAGACATGGTGGTTTTTCATCCGAACACAAACATGACTCTTGAAATTTTTAATTACATTAAATATTGATAAATTATATTAAATATATTAATAAATTACAACAAATATCACCCCCAATTAACAGACAATCCTAACATCCTATCCACGAAGAGAGATCCTTTCTCGCAAGGCATAAAGGCCAATAGAGCTTTAAGCTTGTCTTTTTATAGAACTGAAATAAAATGAGTTCCCTTTGAAGGGCCAAGGAATCTGAGAGACTAATGTGGATTAATCTTATCTTTTGTTCTTATGGTGCAAATCGAATTTGAATGAGAAAATTAATGAATAACTTAGGTGCCGTTTGGCTCCCATTTTCGTAACTCATTCCAGGGCTTGGACTGGGTTCCAAGCTTTGGAATGAGTTTTGACAAAAAAAAAATGGATGTTTGGTTAGCAAGCCTTGGAATTAGTTTTTCGGAATGAGTTTTGAAAAATACACATGACCTCAGAATCAAATCCAAACTTGATTCCAGATTTTAGGAATGAGTTTTGGATTTTGATGGCAACCTTGTAAATACCAAAAGAACCACTCACACCACCACCACCACCACCACCCAACCACCGCCCCCACCCCCCCCCCCCCCCCCCCC
>JAUPMG010046712.1:0-14049 GCA_031762675.1 Pachysandra terminalis | reverse complement strand
TATAGATTAGTTAGTTTAATTTCCAGAATTTTGTAATTAAGGACAGACATTGTAATTATTATTATATTTTATTAGAATAGTGTAATAAACTTCCACTTATGTTCTTATATTGCTTTCCACTCCCAAAGAAATATGGGGTGAGAGTCGCAATCCGACCCGGTTATGGATCCATGGATCTAAACTGGTTTGGGTCATGACAAATAGAGAGATGAATGAGAGCATTAGGTTGCTGGTTTTGGCGCGATTTCTAAATGGGATGGGAAAGATTGAAGGAAGGAGAAGGAATGATGGATGGATGTTAGGGATAACGACCGTCCTCTCTCCGTTAGTTAGGTTAGAGGAGAAAAAGTTTTCTCCTTGGGGTGGACCCCACCGCCACGCGTCGGCACCTCGTTGAGTTAGCAGGCTTGATAGCAGGATAGTTATCACAGGATCCAGCTCTTACTAGAAAGGATGAGGTGGGACAAGGGGACCCACTGGAGAATAACCTAGAGAATAAAAGGTTGAAGTCTTTTTTATTTTGACTCGTGTGATCAGGTTTGCAAGTATGAACTGGTAAATTGACCGTTTTGAATCCATGGGGTGCGAGCCACTGTTGGCATCAATAAAGGACGGCTTGGGCAATCTATTCTCGTCAGAACATTGGTCAATGTTCATGCTCTCAATAGGAGTGGGAAGCGCATGCCTACCACCCGTCACCTCAACCAAACTAGAGTTGGAGCTTTAACCAAGGTGGTTAAGCAAGTTGCTGTCACGTGTGTGGCTCTGCATGCATGGGTAAGCCCCAAGGTTAGTATGACGTTGATCCCCAAAATTGGTTAACAAAAGCGATTAGCGAAATGACTCGAGATGATAGGTGTCATTTCTTGAGTGGTCAACCAAAGAGGGGATATAGGTTTGAAATGCCTGTCTCGTAAAGGCCTAAACCTTGACAGCAGTTCCAATACGAGGTTTTCGGGTAATTTTCAAGTCAGATCATTAACAGATTGAAAGAGAGGGTTCAAGATCCCAAGGAATGGATTCAGAGGTTGCACCAAGTAGAGAAACCTTCAAGTCAGAGATTTCAAGTCTGTCAGACGATAGTAGATTGCACCAAGTGTCTCCCCTTGTCCAATGAGAATGAGGGCTTTTATAGCCAAAGTTCTTGGACAAAGCCTAAGTGACAAGTGTCGGTCATCGAGGGCTAGACACGGTAGGATGATTCCACGTGTCTTTGCCCATATGTTGACTGCCACTTATTATTTTATACAAGTGTGCAAGCAACCTTTACCTTATGCTCAGTCCCTTGATGTGACATCGCCTATGTGGGTCTGGCTAACTGCCAACAACCGCTATGGGTCTGAGGGAAAGTCTCTTTGGGCCACCATTCCTTTAGGTATCTCGATTTTCCCCCTTTTTCTTATTATATAAATGATTTAAGAAGCTCGAGATGTTGTCCCCGAGTGAGATCCCTTAAGGATAACTCCTTGGGAAAAGTGGTTGCAACCCGATTACGAGTGTAGTGCTTCACAACATTGAGTTAAGTCATAACTCGATGTTGTAGCATAATTCAACATTCGATCTCGGGTGTTCTTACACTTGATGTATGAATGTCCCGAAACAGTCCCCTTTCTTAGGACTAGGGATGTAGAAAGAAGTCTATGTTGCTGCGTGACTAGAGCAATGTCATTGCTTCTCGGATAGCCCTTCAGTATGTGAGGGTTTTGATATAATCGATATGAACCTCGACACTGAAGTTAGGTCAGGATCATAGCTCTAATGACGAATTACCCATCTCAGGGTGGGTTAGGCTGTTACAGTCCCATATGGGAAGATGTCGTTGTGAGATCATAAGACCTTCTTGGTAAGATTGTTATCGGTTTTGATGATCAAACCATAGGTTTGAGTTGCCTCTAACCGATCACTAATTTAGATCATAAAGTCCATGCTCAGACTTGGAATATGATCAAATTGTTTCTAACTGACCTCGAGGTTAGATCATAAAGTCTAATTCTCGGATTTCAGAATAGGATCAAATTGTCTCTAACTGATCTCGAGGTTTGATCATAAAGTCAAATTCTCGGATTTCAGAATAGGATCGAATTGTCTCTAACTGATCTCGCGGTTAGATCATAAAGTCTAATCCCGAGATTGCATATGCCTCCTTTTATTCGGATACATATTTTAAAGGCGGGAAAAGGAATAGATTTTCCTAGGGAGGTGCCAGATGGCCTCGTCTTATTGGTCGAATTTGAATTTTCAAATTGAGGGGTCATCATTAGCCCCCTGCACTTAGAACTTGTTGATAGGACACGTTGTAAGGGAAAACTCGACAAGGCATTAAATGCCTTGGATAACCGTATCTTCACCACATCATTTATTAGCCATCAAAAAGTTACTATTCAGAGCATGGGACACACCGCATTAAATGCTAGGGCTGACGTATCCTCCTGAGATTGAGTATCGTTTGAACTGCTTGGCAGTCCTGAAATCACTCTCGGGAAAATCTAGGCAGTTTCATGATTGCATGGAGTTTATAAAAAGGAAGAGCAGTTCGTCAAGTTTTCACCTTTGTTGCTCTATCTTGTTCTTCCTTTCTTCTGTAACTAGAGTTCTTGTGTTCACTCTGCCTTAGCGTTTCTTCAGAGTATTCCCATTTTCTTCATATTCACAAGCAATGGCGTCTTCAAAATCACAAGAAAAGGTCGGAAAGATCGTGAAGAGGGCACAAAGTCCTCCTCCGCAGATTTCTTCCAGTTTGTAGACGCAATTCAATCACTAGATTCCTCCGATCCAGGTCGAAGAAGGAGACATTCAGACTCCTTATCTGGATTTCGATGAGGCTTTGGGAGGGAGGAAGCGTTTTCGGACAACTCCCTATTTCAGAGTGTCCCGAGGTGATTACCTTGTTTCGAAGGTGATTTTTAAGTCCCATCTCGGGCTGCCCTCTGGTTGGGCGACTTGGTGTAGATCAGTGTTATCGAATCCTGTCTACCAAGAGAAGCTGAGGAAGGTTGGTATTTACAATTCTATCCGGGTGTCTCTATTAAAGATTTCCCGAGATAACAATGGTTTGTTGGAGCTGATGATGAGGTGGAATCCTCAGTCTCAGACGTTCATAACGGCGTTTGGGGAGATTACTCCGACCCTTGAAGACGTTGAAGTGCTCTGTTGCTTGACAGTGCTCGACTCTCAAAATCCGGCATCGATCAAGTTGTCTCGAGAGGAGAAGGTGATAGAAGACTTTCTACATGAGGGCATGTGAGCATCATCAAAGCCTCCCGTTATCAAGAAGAAAGGGAAGACGAGCGAGGTTAAGCGTTCTCGTAGGATGGATGTCGGGCTGGATCCACTTCTTTTGGAGGGAGGAGAACCTGATCCGGAGCTCCAACGTAATGGAGGTGATCGAGGGTGAAGGTCGGGATAGCCCAGCCGCATTGGAGGCTTTCATTAGCCTGTGGCTATCCCATTTTGTTTTGGAAGGCTTTCCCAATGACTAAGTGAACAAACAATTGTTCCCTCTGGCTATCAAGTTGGCTCAAGGGGTATCGGTTCCATTAGCTCCCCTCTTCCTGGGAAATTTTTACGAGAATCTTGATGTCCTGGCTTTAGACCAAGCTTGTTCTCGAGGCCATAGATTGATTGAGACCTTGGTGGATGCTGGGTTCCTGCAGATGTTTTTCTAGGTGCAATATCCAGCCTACGCCCCAGTCAAGATTTCCAAAGGCTCTAAAGTGGATTCTGCTGGTGGACCGCACCCTCGAGCCGCGTTTTGGTGTAGAGAGGCTCCTTTGGCGAAATGTGATTTGGAGCTGATGCTGGACGTCGAGGGCCAATTCAAGTTCCGGCCTTACGCTCGGGTTGCCAAAGGGATCGACCAGGCCCTCGGGACCAATCTCAAAGGTCAAACATTTGAAGTGTCTGCTTGATCGAGACTGTCTCCCGAGTCCTGGACATATTTGGCGATCCTCCTTCAGAACTACGTTCTTGGGAGGGTGGAGGATAATATCCTCAATAATATGAGTGACAACCCTGATCAGGTCATGCGTCAGTTCAGCTTTGATCAGCGTGTGCCGAGGATGTCCTTGAAGAAGGCATCAGATCCAATGGTCACGGCTAAGAGCTTCCTCCTAGAAGAGGGTTTCAAATATATAGATACTTGGGGAGTCGTGATGGCAGTCCCCAAGACCAGGGAGGGGAAGGCAACAAGCAAGTGGCTAACCTATTGGCAAGAGGTTCTAGAAGAAACCTGTCATTTCAAAGAATCCGAGGCTGAGGAGTCTCGGTTCGAGATCACTCAATGAGATACCTGTTTGAAACAAACGGGTCGCCGTTCAAAAGGTATTTCGAGACCGAACCCCTAACCATTATATACCAGCTTCGAGTTGAAACCATACCTCCCTCCAGAGGGTGAAGCTATCGTCCCCGACTCTCGACGCAAGTCTGCCGATCCTGGCTCTCGGGCATCAAGTTCTAAAGGGAAGAAAAAGGTATTGTCTTTTTAATACGCCTTCAATTCATTTCACCCATACGTTAAAATCTACTGACACAGGGTTTATTGATTGCCAGGCGGGAGATATCCTCCTTGGAAAGGTTATTGTGGCATTGCTACCTCCCCCCCACAACAAATCATCCTCCTTCTGCAAGTACGATTTTCAATTCATCCTCTCTAATAGCTGTACATGGCTTGAAATTCTTCCTTTCTCTAATGTGTACGCTCCCTTTGATCAGGTTCTTCAAAGAAGCAGAAGAAAGGTAAGGAAAAGAAAATTGTGGAAGATCCTGAGGTCTGCCCTCCATTCATGCCAGACTTGGGACCTATGGAGAGGATTCTGAGACTCAGGAGGTCTACTCATAGGCCTGATGCCGACACCCTTCCCGACATTTTGAAGATGAGCTTTGACGATATGATTAGCGAGTTGGCCTCTTATCAGGCCGAGAATAGAGGAGAAGAGCAGATGCAGAAGTCTGAGGAGGATCCGGTGCCAATCACATCCAGTTCCGAGCCTTCAGTCAGTGATGATGAGGAAGTGAGTGAAACTAAGGCCTGGATCAACGCTCACAACAAGGCTGGAAAGTTGGATGGGTTCTCGGATTTCTCCGAGGATTTGGAAAGATATGAGACGGATGCTGAGGCGAAGTCGGTTGATGACTCTCAGAGTGCAGAAATCGGTGAGGTGGACGTAATAGCTATAACTAATGTTGAAACCGATTCTCAACTCTCGAGAAGTGAGGAGAAAGAAGCAGAAGCCATGGAGGATGATGATGGTCTTGATGTTGAGATCGCTGCTAAAGAAGGTAAGAAGGCAGACTTGCTAGTGGAACCCCCGGTGGTTGAACCCGAGATTGATGAACTCATTTCGGTGGTAAAAGAATCGTCGATTCTTGAAGGCAGTGCTGATGCCGGGGTTCTACCTGACTTGTCAACCTTTCCTTCCACTCAGTAGTCGTCGAGGCCGTAATCCCTTCTGAGGTATCGACGGATGTGCCCGAGATTCCAGCAGAGTCTTCCGAAAGAGATATACTCAGACTGCTATAGAAAGCCTAGATTCTTCCTTTTTCTGAAGAGATAATTCCTTTATCTCCCGTCTCAAATTTCGAGAAGTGATCTCGGGATGACGAGGGTGATCTCACTGTTCCTTCTCTTTCTGCTGATGTTATTCCTCCCTCCGCTGATCTTCCGAAATCAAAGAAGCAGAAGGTGGAGCATTTCAACCAACAGATTATGGTGTTCCAGAGTTACTACATCCCTGAAGATTTGGTGAAGTGGATGGAGGTAATCTTTGAACTTCACAGAGATATTTCTGATGACACCTCCATTTCTTCTCAATGGGTGAGGAGTGCCGGGTACACGGAGCTTTGTACTTTGTTGAGATCTATGTCCGAAACGACTCTGAGATTTCTTATAGTGGAGCAACTCCAAGGTTGGAAAATGAAAGTTCTCGACACCGATATTCTGGGCTTCAAGGTTGATTGGTTCAAATCTCATCTTGCCGAGATCGAGAAGAATTTGGCTCAACTAGCTAGGAGAAGCGAGCTTCAAACAAGGGTTACTCAAGTCAAGGAACCTCTATTTAAACTTGCGGAAATCCGGGAAGAGAGGCTTAGAGAAATAGTCCCTGAGAAGTACTCTATTAGTTAAAGAGAAGGAAATTCAAGACATGGAGCTTGCAGTGCAAACATATGAGGCAGAGGAGAAGGAGAGTGAGGTTGAACTCGGCATCATTACTAACCTGAGTGAACAGTTTGTAAATCAAAACTCTTTACCAAAAGAGATATGTAAAACGATTATGAAATAAAATGCTTTGTGTTATCAATCGGATTGTCTTTAATAATAATACTTCTTCAACCATTTACCGTTTACAAGTTCCTCCTGAGCGTTTTCTTCAAAGGATAAAATTTTATAATAACCGGATTCATAGGCTTGAATAACTTCAAAGGGTCCATCCCACCGGGGTGTGAACTTTGGTTTGATAGTGTTGCTGCGTTCATACCAAGAAGTTCTGAGAACGAAATCACCTCCCTTGAAGTATCGGGGAGATACCTTCTTCTGATACACTTTGGAGATAACTTGATGATATTGAAGGTTCCGTTCAAAGGCTTGATGACGCTTTTCGTCCAAGTTGTTCAAATCATGCATCCGAATGGTGGCAAAATAATGAATGTCCCAATCAATCTCGACTGCTTGCAAAACTCGGGCAGAAGCAACTTGTAATTCAACAGGGAGTATAGCATCAATTCCATAGACCAACGAGAAAGGAGTGGCTTGAGTCACGCGGTGTTTCGAAACCCGATACGCCCAAACAGTATTGAAAAGTTGTTCATTCCAATGAGTAGGATGATCATAAGTCATTTTGCTCAAGAGTTTGATGAGGGTCTTGTTTGTAGATTCGGTTGGACCATTCTCCTGGGGGTAATACTGAGTTGCCTTGATGTGAGTAACATGGTTCTCGGATAGTAGCAATTGGACTGGGCGATTTAAGAAAGAAGAACCGTTATCGGTGATGACTCTTCGAGGTGGTCCTGATCTAAGGATAATATGTTCTCTAATGAACTGGGCGACGGCTACCCCAGTTGCTCTTTGTAGTCTATAGCCTTGACCCATTTAGTGAAATAATCAGTAGCGACGAGGATCCAAGTGTGTCCTCGTCTGCTCTGAGGATTACTGGGACCAATAAGGTCAAGCCCCCAAGTGTGGAAAGGTCAGGGGCTTATAACCTACTGAATAGACCGAGGCGGGCGTCGAGGGATATCGCCTTGGATTTGACATCGAGAACATTTCTTCACATAGGCAAAGGCATCGTCCCTCATGGAAGGCCAATAGTAGCCGATAGCCATCAGTTGATCAAAAAGCTTTTCCTTACCTTGGTGAGCGCCACAGGAGCCTGAATGAATTTCCTGTAGCACAATCTCGGCTTCTGGGGGACCAACACACTTCAACGACCGGTTATCAAAACTAACTCGGAACAAACCGTTATCGTGTATTTGAAATAGAGTTACTCTTCTTCGGATCCGATATCTTTCTATGGTATTGGCGGGCAAAACTCCATCTCGTAAAAAAAGGATGAAAGGCTCTCTCATATCTTGATATTGTACAGCTACAGGGCAAGCTTCCATGATGTCTGCTGGTCTTTGGCACTCTTCACAGTCTCTTTGGGTTTTGGCGGCATCCAAAGCCATAGTGGGCCAATAAACACCATATCTTTGTAATCTCCTGCCAAGTGGGATGGAATCTTGCATTCCACAAGTCGTTTTGTGAATATCGGCAAGAATCCGCCTCGTTTCATTTTCATTAACACATCTCAACAAGATATCGGTTGAGATGGGATACCGGATCTTGAAGTTGTAGTAAGATGGGATACCTCCAATCAGATGGGAGAATATCTTCTTTCTCAAGAAATGGGTCAAAGATGGCCGGGAGTTCTTTTCAGATAACATCAATACGCTGCGAGTGTCATTCCATGGTGATTCTACTCCCGAGATTGGCGATGAGGTCTGCCTAATGAATTTTCAATCTCGAGATGTAAGATAAAGTACACTCCGAGAATTTCTTCGTTAGAGGTTGTATTACTATTCTATAATGTGCCAACTCTAGTTCTTTAACAGCGAAATCCTCATTAATTTGCGAGATGATGACCTTCGAGTCTCCAAAGACTCTTAGTCTATCCATTTGCAATTGTCTTGCCAAGATGAGTCCTATCAACAACGCTCCATACTCGGCCCTGTTATTGGTACATAAGAAATCCAATCTTAAGGAAAAATAAAGATGATAACCGTTATCGGCTATGAATTCGATACCGGCACCTCCCCCATCAGCGTTGATCATGTAACAACACGAAAAACTGAAACAGAAAATTCCTTTTATATAAGGGTATTTTAGTAATTTAATTCGATAAGCCATATCCTTAAACACTTATGAGATACACTATATACTTACCCTAATCTATATTATTATATTAGGACCTTAGATAAACACACATAATAACCTATTATAATGTTTAAGGCTTATATAATTAATTATTGGGCTTAATTAATGAGTCTTCGGCTTAATTAAAAGGAACTGGGCATATAAATCTTAATTGGGCTTAAGTGATTAAGTAAGGATCTTCATTAATTAATTTTATTAATGGGCTTAAGGCCCAAAATCCACAACTTAAACTTAAAACATAATTAATCTCGTTTTTAATAAAAGCCTTCTAGAAAACTTGAGTTAGAAATTAACGAGGACTCCCAAACAGCTTAAAAATGAAGCCTACTAGTTATATTAGGACTCCACATTAAATAAGATAATAAAAGACTAGTATAAGTAAGACGAGGACACTAATAAGGATAATACACATTAACCTAATCTAAGGATGAATAAACCTTAATCAATCATCCTAAGCTAAATAGGATATGACTAGATAAGGTTAGGATAACTAAAATCAATGGTTAGGATTTCGTAGGAACATCTAATATTAATCTAACGGTTAAGATTAAAGATAAAGACATAAAATCTAATTCTGATTAAAGTAGGATAAACCCAATAGATAGCTCATACAAGATTTAGAACACTTTAATCCAAGGGCTGTAATTAAACTAATCTTATCTAAAGGCTATTAATAAAGACATAATCCTAAACTAAGTATAACTCTAAATTAACTAGGGGACACATCAGAAATCTATATAAACACTAGAGGGGACGTGTGAATCTTCATTATAAGAGAGAGAGAGAGAGAGTGTGTGGCAGATAGCTGGAGCTAGGAGCTTGGAAAAGAAGAACAATTCAGATTTGAACTGAGAAGAAGAGGAAGAAGATCAACCAAGGTAAGTAGTTCAATTATTCCTTATTTTGGATTCGGATTTAGTTGAGATGCCATATTCAGTGAATATGACATAGCACTTTAATTCAAACTCAAGAACATGTTGATTTTATTTACAAACTTATACTTTTCAAGCATGATCATCCTATTGAAGGTAAGTTGGTATTTTGATTCATATTATGATTGGGTTAGTTTCGGAATTGAATTAAAATATGAGTTTCTATTGAAGAAAATTGCTAAATATGAGTTGAACTATGAAAATCATGTAAACTTGCTATTTCTAGGCAAACTGGCAGCTTGCCGGCGTGTCGGCTAGCCTGCCGGTTCACCCAGATTGGATCCAGCAAACCTACCAGTGTGCCGGTAGTCTGCCAGAACCCTGCCGGACACCCTGTATGTTGTTTAAGTCTTGCTTAGCCCACCGGTAGACCAACCGGTGTGCCGGTGGATATATTGTATTTATTTGTGAAAATTGGTTTCTGCCTAGCCTGCCGGAGGCCAACTGATGTGTCAATTAGCCTGCCGGTGGGAATGATTATCTGCATATTTGATTTTTGGTCCCTACCTAGCATGCCGGAGGCCAACCGGTGTGCCGGTCGGCCTGCCGGCAGGATTAAGTTTACTTTATTGCCTGTTTCCAACCTCTGCTTAGGCTGTCGACAGACCAGCCAGTGTGCCGGCCAGCCTACCGGACAGCCAGGTTTGCTAGGTTGTTTGTGTTACCTATTTGTTTAGACTTTCGTTCATCCTAGTTAATTGTGTGATGATTGTTAATGACTTTAAGACATGATTTGGATGATTATTATGATTGGTTGATGCATCCTTATATTTTATCATATATTATGCATGATTTGACTTGAATTGAATATTTTGAGGCATATACCATGTTATATGAATTCATATTGATTACTTAGTCTTATTTCACTACTGTACACCAATCATATGTTTAGTTAGTGTACACAATCTCTACACATGCACAGCATAGCCTGATTGCATTAATGACCATACTCTGGTCATGTGCTTGATCATACCATCAGACCTTCATATCAGTTGAAGGTACTGATTTAACTGAGAGTGGTTATGATTCGAATATCATACTATGGTGAGGAAGTCCCAAATGGACTGATTATTTTCGTTGAGGGATTTGGCCGTCCCAATATACCCTATTGTTCTCATCTAGATAGTGTATTATTATACGTAACTGATGCTGAGTGAAATTCTGTTAGCATTCGCCTTATGTAATGCTCACTGAGGTTAGTTTTATTTGTGTGACACCTTGGATTTTTGCATTGCCCTAACCGAAAATAAGTGGGGGAATTGTGCCCTCTTGGTCGAAACCTCTTAAAACTATTATGCGCACGTAGAATATCTTATTGAGAGTGGCCTTGTATAGGGGTGATGGTTCGAGAAGATGTCTTGTTCAGTAATTTGTTGGTCTAGTGTGGGGGTTACATAATTCGAATTCTAAACAGCATGCATAATTGCACATCATACGTATTTGCATGGATCACACTTGGTGATCAACCCTTTCATTGTTACATGAGCATGCATTGCATTAATTAATAACAGAACCTGCATTCATATTGCATTACACTGCATATCATATTTATCACATCATTAAATATATTATGTTTTAGACTATGGATTATCATTGGAGAGTGGCTTTGATCATATTCCAATCTAAAATACTGTGTAATTGATTAATTTACTGAGCTAAGTGTAGCTGACGCCTTTGAGCAAAAATTTCAGGATCTTTAGTTAGTAGATTGTAGAACCATGGAGATCAAGGTACAGACCAAGACCAAGATGAAGATAATAGATATCATTAGGATTTATTTGTTTATTTTAGTTTAGCATGTAATAGGGATGATTTACTTGAATTTATGTAATAGGTTAGTTAATTAGAATTTGATTTAAAATAGAATAGGCTATTTCTTTATTTATTTTCTGCTGTGTTTGACTCGATTGTTTTGGATGTAATAGACTTAGTAAATATTTGATTAATTTCAGTAAAAGTAATTTACAAAAGTCTTATATAATATTTCTATGGTTTGGCTCTTATTACTTTCCACTCCCATACGGATATGGGGTAAGAGTCGCGGTTTGAACCTAAAGGATTCCCACGTGGATTTCCTTTAAGTTTGGGTCGTAACAGAACGAGCCATCAAATTTCATTATCCATTTCCGGTCTTCAGCTCTATTAATCTTGAATTCGGGCAATTCTTCTTCTTCAACTTTGGAGAAGGCTGCGAGTAGATCTGCAACGGCTTGCCCTCGGATGGAGCGAGGATGTTCACAAGAAATGTCGAATTCGGATAATTGCAGAAGCCATTTAGTGTATCTGCCGGTGAGGACCGGTTGAGATAGTAGATATCTCAAGGGATTCACCTTAGTAATCAAGCAAGTCGGGCATGCCAGGAGATAATGCGTCAGTTTGCGAGTCACGTGTACAAAAGTGAGACATAATTTTTCAATTTGTGAATATTTCAATTCGAGGCCTCGGGGAAGCCTACTGATATAATAAACCTGTTTCTTGGTACCTTCGGCATCCTCTTGAGCTAGTAATCTTCCAATAGCGTCACTCGAGGTAGCTAGGTAAATCTGAAGTGGCCTCTCGGGTACCGGTGAAATCATAGTATAGGGGTGCCGCAGGACATTCTTGATCTTTTCAAAGGCTTCTTGACATTCTTGAGACCAAAGAAAAGCAACTCCTTTGAGAAGCAAAGGCATAAATAGAGAAATATGAGCAGAGAGTCCAAGGATAAATCTTTTGATATATGAAACTACCCAAGAAAGGACTTCAGCTGCTTTTGAGTTTGGGGAAGAACCAACTCGAGAATAGATTTTGATTTGGTGGGGTCCCGATCAATTCCTTGCCAATGCACAACAAATCCCAAGAATTTTCTAGCAGTAACCCCAAAGGCACATTTGGCTGGATTCATCTTCAGATTGTAGAGTCGGCATCGTTTAAAGATCTTTCTTAATACCTCAAGGTGATCATCTCGTTCCTGAGATTTCACCACTACATCATCCACGTAATCTTCAACCTCCTTGTGAATCATATCATGGAATATCGCCGTCATGGAATGATGATAAATTGCTCTAGCATTTTTCAAGACAAAAGGCATAACTGTATAATAAAAATTACCTATAGGTGTCCGAAATGCTGTATGTGGAGCATCAGATTGGTGCATTCGGATCTGGTTGTACCCACTGAAACCATTCATAAAAGAGAACATAGAGTGTCCGGCTATGGCGTCGATCAAGAGATCCATATTGGGCAAGGGGAATTCATCCTTAGGGTTCGCCTTGTTAAGGTCTCGAAAGTCGAAGCAACATCGGATTTGTTCGTTCTTCTTTTTAACCAGGACTATTTTCGCGAGCCAGATCGGATGTTGAATGGGCTTAATAAAACCTACCTTTAGCAGCTTCTCGACTTCACCTCTGATTTGCAACTGAATCTCGGGTTTAAACATCCGAGAATATTGCTTGACAGGTTTGATGTCGGAGGTCAAGCGGAGCCGGTGTGTGACCAAGTGCAGGTCTTAACCACACATCTCATCATACAACCAAGCAAAGATGTCCTTGTATTCCTTCAACAAACATACAAGATTACACTTTTCCTCCAAGGATAAATTGGAGTTTAAAAAAGTAGTTTGCTTGGTGTCATCACTTCCCAGGTTCACTTCTTCCAGGGTCTCGAGAACAGATTTGACTCCATCCTCGAGATGCTTAGGTGTTTCTCTGATGTCGTGTCTTACTTCAAAAATATCGGCCATGGTGGAATGGACATTATAATCATCATCATCGGATTCCATGATATTATGAGCCACTGGTTCCCGGATTTTCAATCCAGTTGAAGCTGATTCTTCTTTCTGAATGCTTGACTCTGGCTAACTAACCTTAGTCCAAAGTTTGTAGACGACTCGCCCATCGGGTGTCTCAACTTGGGTGTACCGAGCTTTAGAGGTGGGCTTGGTAGGAACATTTTCCGCAGGTCTCTTAATCTTCTCTTCTTTTTTCTTCTGTTCCTTCTCTCCATTCTCCTTTTTCTTCTCCTCCTTCTGCTTCCTCTTTGATGGTCCAGGCTCCGATGGTGCACATTTGGGATTTGCCTGAATCTCGGGCAAGGAGGGTAATGAAATCCCCAGAAGTAGAGACACTTGGCATTCTCCAGCTGGTGCCAATTCGTCATATTCGGCCGCATCGGCAAGGTGAACCTCGAATTCATCATAAGGGCAAGGGTCAGCAACCAACGGTATCATTTTTCCTTTCCTGATTCCTTTGCAGCATTGGTGATGGGTGGAAGGGACAAGACGACATCGGTGAATCCAGGGTCGACCAAGGAGAATGTGGTAAGAAGGGTTGATGTCTAGTACATGAAAAAGAGTCAGGTGCTTGTATGGTCCGACCTGGAGCTTGAGGGTGACATGGCCTAGAGTGTTCTCACTCCGGGCGTTGAAACTCAATATCTTCATAGACTGAGGAATGATCCGTCCCTCCGAGACCCCAATAGCCTTAAGGATACTAAGGGGGATGATGTTCACAGAAGATCCGACATCGATCAACGATCTCCGAATATCAATTCCCTGCAAAACAAAATTTAAATACAGGGCTCGGCTGTCACGACCCAAACTTAAGGTAATTCACGTGGAACCCCTTAGGTTCGAACCGCGACTCTCACCCCAACCTCGGGAGTGGTAACCAATATAGAGCCAAACCATAGAATCAATGAAACTTTAAAGGAATATACTTTACTAAAATTAAT
>JAUPMG010046701.1:0-14049 GCA_031762675.1 Pachysandra terminalis | reverse complement strand
CACTGACGGTCGAATACACCAGTATACTCACATTACATTTAGGGACGTGCACCCACAGTGGAAGCTCACCTGTAACTAGACCCTTCCTTTAGGGACTTGCACCCACGGTGGAAATACACCTGTACAAACCTTTCCTTTAGGTACTTTCACCCACGGTGGAATACACCCATACCAAGCCTTTCCTTTAGGGACTTTCACCCATAGTGGAATACACCCATCCAAGATCATAACATAGTTCATACTAGTCATTCAATGACAAACAACAATCATAGGTGTGGATACATCCAGTACCCTCATACAACATACAACACATTGTTATCATAGTCAAACACAAGTCAAACATAATTCAACCATAAATCAACATAGGATGACATAAGCACCACTCAATCAATCAAATCCTACGTAACCATTTCTAATCATTCTGATCCCATCTTGAGGTCCTATAATCATATCCAAATCCATTGAGTTAATATCACCTCTTGTTCCATTCAAATCAGTTGTATATTCTGGAATTTAGGACCTTCTCCTATACTTTTCAAGATTCGACCAAATCTAAGTCTTTTGGACACAATCCAACTATGTAGGAATGTGCGCAACTCACTAGGGGATCTTCCCCTAAAATTTCAATCCAATTGGACCTCGGTAGAAGCTCGGTATCTGCTGGGTGTCCTGCCGAGCTTCTCGGTAGGTCTCCTACTGAGACCCGGTAGCAAGTCTAGAGAACATGTTTTTCTGGGGATTTTTGCTTGGTATTTCGGTAGCTGTCGAGACTCCTACCGAACATATAATTCAGCCAATTTCTTGATTTTTCACTTAGGGCTTCGTCCCTAAAACCCCTAACATAAATTTCTAAGGTTCTAACCTCCATTTTTCAGACCCTATAACATATTCATATGATCAATAAATCATATACACAAAACCTATTTTATTCTACAGATCTAAACAAGTAAATTGACCAACAAATAATTATAGATCTAAGAACTTACACATGATCCATATGAGCATACAAGAACACTAAAATATACAGCAACTTAGTTTTAACATTTAAATCATTAAACAAACAACATGGTCTCCATTCATTCTAGTTTCACTAGATCTCTAATCTAATATGCTTTCACATTCAAGACTATGCATCCTTATTATAACTATAGTATTGGAATGATACAAAACGGTATTTACCGTAGAAAGGAAGGAATCCCTACCTCGTTTTCTCATTCTTTATCTTCTTTCTTTTTAGCTTTTCTAGCCTTCTTCTTTCTACAGTATTGTACTCTCTTCTTTTCGTCTCTTTCCACTTTTTCCTTCTTTCCTCTTGGTCCCCTCATCTTCTTGTTTTTTAGCAAATCTAACCAGAACCTCCCTCTCTATTTTGTTTTGGACGTCCAAGCCTAGAGAAAACGCTTCTCTCTCATCCTCCTAGCTTCTAGGTATCCTAGTCTCATTGAACTCTAACTTGTTTGGTTTGTTTGAATTCAAATTTGATTAGTTTAAATTTCAAATAGTAGAGAATCAGTCGTGTGTTTGTTTATGTTGATTTTTCCTTTAAATAACCTTGCTTTAATTTTAATTACCTGTTTAGGTCTTATTGGACGTTTTCTTTGTTTTGGGCCCAATTCGATTACTTCAGTGTTCTAGTCCATTTAGATTAGAAGTCCAGCCCATATAATTAATTCTTAGTTAATTAGGTAATTGCCCCTTTGTTTTCTTTAATTATTAATTAGTCCAATTCTACCTTGTGTCTTTCATAAAACCCCCCTGTGACTTATTAGATTAATTAACTTTAATCCATAATATTCCTTATATTTTACAGTTGGGTCCAGGTCACTACATTCTCCCCCCTTTAGGATACCTCGTCCTCGAAATCATTAATATACAAGTAGTTCAAATCTTACAAGTATTATTAAATATATGGCACTCGACTATGAAACTAAAATTAAGACTTCATTAACCTTACAAAAAAGTACATAGGGGTCATATCTTTTCTTATTCTCCTTTCTTGCCATACATAGATGGCCATACCAAAACCTGAAGCAAAAGACAAAAAGGAAATGCTTCTGACAACTAAAACATAAAAAGAAACTACAAAGAATGTCCCCTGCGGGATTTTGAAGCTGATGGTGATGAAGTCGAGACAGCATCATTGGCTTTGCAACCACTGAGTAGTCCTGGAAGAAGCGAAGCGCTTTTCCATGGTCTCTCGGAACCTAGATGTCTCATGTCGGCTCTGCCGAATCTCCTCCTCTAATGCAGTCAACCTGGTCTTTATGGTGACTGGGGGCGGTGCAAGTGATGAAGACTCTCTTGGATGAAACTCTAAGGGAATGCTCTGTGGATCCTCTCGGATCTCTATTGGTGCCCTCGGTAGATTCACTTCGACAGGAACTAGCAAGTTCATCTTGCGGAGGTTTGTCACTCCAAATGGAGGATTCGTCTTGCCAACTTGCGGGGAAGGTATCGACATACCCCAGTGCTCACCTACCACGCACATCAGGCATGTGAATGGAAATGCCCCTCTCCTCCGGTTCCGCACATATTGGATGATATGTCCTATGATCAATGATGGGAGGCAGAGTCGCGTACCTAAAGCCACCTGAGGTAGAGTGGAGGCCATGTGTCGTGCCCCAAATCCCAGATATGGGATCTCGAGGATTCCAAAGAACTGACCTTCGGACCCACCACGTGGATACAGATAAACAGCCACAATATCAACCCTTACCTGGTTGAATTAGAGTCTCGACAAATACAAATACCAGTGGAAGTCTATCAGAATTAAAACCATAGCCCAACTAAGCATGTTGAGTTATCTAACCATAAATAAAGTAAAGAAACCATGATAACATCTATTACAATTTCCACCCTCCATAGCGACAACCAAATAAACTAAACTAAAATAAAGTAAGTCATGTAGTCTCAAAACCAAAAGTATCTCAAATGTAAACTCTCCTCTCTAGAAGCCAGGCATGACTCAGACAATCCGATCAGCTATAAAGATAAGGATCAGTCGAAGCCTAGTAGAGAAATTGTAATAAACTGAACCAATTAAGACGTAATTAATTTTGTTTAACACCTTAATATAAGCTTATCTACCCGTTTGATTTATAATCTGAGGTAAATCGACCATGATGTTACTATGATGTGATTTGCTCGAATGTAATGCTTAGTACCATAGTTAAACCCTTGTGTGAATAAATGTTATTTTTTATTTGTTTAACGTGAGAGAAAGGTTGGAGAGCTAAAGGGTGAAGAAGAGAGGATTCAAAGGGGAAACCGTGGATTTTTCTTGAAGAAAAGATTATAAGTAGTGATTTCATGACTCTAATTAGTTGTATCTTGATTTTCTTCACTTTTTACCTTATTTCGATTTTAATCTCATAATGTGAAGTATTGTGGTGTTTAAATGCTTGAGAGATTGTTTTAAATGCTCATATGTTTATCTGGAATGGATGAGACCAAGCAAAAATGACTTAGGATGGAAAAACCCTCTGTTTTGCCCAAAATTTGACGTTTTGTGGCCAACTTGGCGGGCCGAACGATCGCCGAGCTTGCATTTCGGGGCCATGGACGGACACTTTGGTGCACCAAAACTCCGCCGAGGTTGAATCTCAACCTGAAAAGACTTCGGGGCGTCGAAAGCTTCTTCGATGCACCGACTAGGGCGCTTTCATGATCGCCGAAAATGGAAGTTCGGGAAATGTCGCCGAATCTCAGAATGGTTCACCGAGGAGGTCGCCGAGATGTGCATCGGTGTGCCGAAGGGAACACCAAAGAGGTCGTCGAGAAAGCAGGTTCTAGATTTGTCGGCGAATCTCAGGTGAGGTCGCCGAGGAAGTCGCCGAAAGGGGCTTCAGTGCGTCGAAGTCTACACCGAACCTATAAATTGGATTAGGTAGTTAGTAATAGTTATAGTACACATATGTAGTGTAGAAATGACAAATACCTTGCATACATATTCCATATTGGGTGACTTTGTACTAACTTGTGTGATATGGAGATGTGCAATGTGTGAATGATTTGTTGAATTGTGATGTGTCTATGCTTATGTATAATGATATGCATGTTGAATCATATGCCATACTTATGCACCCTGTGTACTAATTCATGCATAATGCATAGTAGTTAGAATGCACATGGTAGGATGCTAGTAAAACTCTTATGTTAAGTTGGACTAATTGGATGTGGATTGATGATGTGAGTGACATAGACAGATGCATGTGTAGTTTAATCTATAATACACCCTATACACAAAAAAGTATGGTTAGTTAGTGTGCATAGTTTCACTTCACTACTTCACTGCACAGCATAGACTCTAGACCCTAGTTGGTCAATGAGAATAACCATGTATTTTGAGACCTCAAGGTTGGGTCTTGTGATGAGACATGAGTGTGGTGTGGATATCACATCTAGGGAGGGACCGGCTAGACTGAGTTGAGGGCTTAGCTAACCCAATAGACTTAGTCTAAGCCCGAGGGCTCTGGCCAAGGACAAGAAAATATAAGAAAGGACCTCTGTAGTTAGGCCAGCTAGTCATGTTTTCCTGAGGGATACCACAGGTGGCTGCAAGTCTCGGTCTACGGACCACTGATAAAAAATAAGTGGGGGATTGTGCCTCCTAGGTTGAAAACCCTTAGAACTACGCGATATCCGTAGAATAGCCCTATTTCCATGGACCTTTTATACGGGGGATGAATTCAAGTTGTTGGGAAATTCTGAAGCGAATTTTGGTTGGTGGGACACCCGAAATAGAGGCTGGATCAGAAGGAAACATATTAGATTGACTCTCTTAACAGATTTGCATTTGCACAGCATATAGACTTGTGTGCTGGTTCACCTTGGTGAGGTTCTGTAACTTAGGATGCATTGCACACATAATAAAATAACTTACCTCATGAATTAATTGTTTGGCTTCTCTTATAATTTAGAATTGAAAGAAATGTAATGTAAAGAACATAAAGACAGACTTATACATTCCTGAAGTCACTGTACTTACAAGCTTATACCTTATGCTTTTTAGCAATATATTTTTCAGGGTCCATAGTAGAGAACGTGGTTGAGGAAGAGCAAGTGAGTGAAAGGGGAGAATTTGAAGAGGAAGACGAACTCTATTCATACGAGTGATCCTAATGTAAATTCTTTATCATACTCTGATGCGCTTATTTTGATTTGTTTTGTAGATACCCGTGTTGGTATCTATGTAAATTTGATTTTGTAATGACCTGAAAACTTAACTCCAACTAATTAGGATTAATGATGAAGCAAATCTCAAAGTAATTAAACTAAATCCACTAATAGCTTAGAGTTATGACCATTAAACCCCTGACCTCAAAAAATTAGATTAAGTAAGGAAATAAATTAAATTAGATAGTCAAACTAAAGGATCAGATGATAAATTAGGGATTTATTAAGAATCTAATTAATTTAACAAATTAATTAATTACACTCATGAAGTCCCGAGGTCTAACTCAGCCTTAATAACCAAATCCCTCTATCAGGACCCGCAAATACGACCAGACAAGAAATATAGAGCTAAAAACCCCATTTTGCTCTTAATTGGAAACACTATTCACAGGCTACAAATAAATAGAGCCTTTGGCTCATAAAACACAAAATCACTCTTTCTCTCTTCTTCTCTTGGGATTTTGGAGCCATGAAGGATTCTTGGAGCTCAAGAAGGATCCTCCAAGTTCCAGAATGCGCCGCAACTCAAATCCGACCCTCGCGACTATGCCCCAAGTTGAGTAATCTCCTTTGATCGAGTATTTTGGTTGTGTTTTAGTGTTTGGACCTAAGAGAACTGATTGTGCCACATACCCACCTTCTCCTAGGGATTTGAACCCTTATATATGTTGTAAGTGGATCCCTAATCGCTAGACTTGTGTATTTGACATGCATGTGTTAAAACCCAAACCTAAATGTAAGGAAAAAAGGGGAAAATTCCTAAATTCTAATTAAGACTAATTATAAATAAGATTGGATCATAAACGAGCGTTCCTGGGAGTGAGTGAGACCTAACTCCCATTGAAAACTCAAGCTTAGAAGACCTTTCCCCAGCTTCGGCGCACTCGTCGATGCACTTATGAGGTCGCTGAATCTCATAGCCCAGAATGAGCTCTCGGGAATCGTCACCAAAGGAATTTCGGCGCATCGAAGTAGGTCGTCAAAGCCTCCCTTAGGCGCGTCGAAGGAAAAAGTGGCTAAACCAAATTGACTTCTCTTCTATCGAGACCCATTTGGACCAAACCCCGAGGTGTCAAACCATGTGGCACATTTTCACCCATTTAGGCGCGCCAAGAGGTCACCGAGCACCCCGCCGAACCACTCCACAGGTCCAATTGGAGTGATTTCAATGGGAGCGCATATATCTTGACTAGTAACACGTGCTTAGCCTAGTTCTGGGCCCGTTTGACCTCTGGTGTAAAATCCGACCCCTTAACCCGGAAATCCAGTCGGACTAGTTGGGCCAAGCAATAGGAGTTTTTGGGAAAATAGGTAAGCATGACTCCTTACACTTCCTATCAGCTTAGCACCATCATAATACACATGTTGGGATATAGTTGAACAATGAAATGCTTCTTTTATTTGTGGTATTGTGAATTTCGACATATTGAGATGCCCTTGGTTGTTATATCACGAAAATGAGATTGGCTTAGGCGCTAGGTTGCCTCTTACGTGAGTGAATGGTAAGTGGATAATGTGGCTGGGTGATTGGTGCCAGAGTGCCCAACTTTCTCCAATATTGGTTGTAGAATTGGTATTGTGATTAATTTCTTGTTTGTAGTGGTTAGAAAGACTTAGAGCTAGAAATTCGACTATATGTAATCTTATGTGTTGTTAGTAAGTTAGGATATATGTTTCATAATCGGTAGTAAGATTGGTATATGTATAAATATATGAATATATATAATTATCGTAATTAGTGAGTAGGTTATGTACATATTCTTGGTAAATTAGTTATTGGACCGCTCCCATATGATTGATTTTGTGAATATATGTCTGTGAACTATTGAGTGTTGTATTAAATTTAAGGATGTGAATTGAATATTGCATATGGACCTTCCGGCTGTGATAGCCAAGTCTTATACGCCTCACGACACAAGGGTTTAGACTGACACATGGGATATTGACTTGAAAGCTAATTACCCAATGAGAGGACACTGGTCGGACGTAGCTAAGTGAGCAAACCCACATAGGGAATCTCTTCATTCTTGAGGAGAGACAATTTCCCAAGGATCTGCACGTTGGTGTAAGCTTGGAAGATGGTATGCTATCCCAATGATCCTCACGTTGGTGTAAGCTTGGGAGATAGCTAGGCCATATTATGCCTCCGTTGGGTTGTGAAGATGTATGAATCCCTGAGGGATACCGCAGTTGGCTGCAAGACTTGGTTGAATGGACCGTGATCAAAAATAAGTGGGGGGATTGTGTCTCCTAGGTTGAAAACCCTTAAAACTATGCGATTCTCATAGAATGGTCCTATCTCCTAGCCCGTCTCACGGGGGGGTGAATTCAGGTTGCTGGGACACCCAGAATAGAGATCGAGATCACGTGGGATCATACGATATTTCACAACTTAGGATACTTAACAATTTATCTTGCATTGCACGTCTGTGTTGATATTACTGCCAATGCCACTTGTATGAAGCACTTAGCATAATTCTCATTCTTTAAAGCATTGCATGTAGTGTAGGATCAGAGACCACAAAGTATTACTCTGTGAGGATGGTAGAGAATTACTATTGCGTGGCACAATAGTACACCACACACACCTATCATATTTATTGGACCTCAGTTCATGTCTGTTATTTTTCTCCAATACTGGAACATGAGTGAATTCCCTCCATCGAAGGTTTACTCATGCGGGCTTCCAGCTTATGGATGTTGGTTAATACTTCAGGTTCAAGAGCCTAGGCACGGCACGAGAAGACTTGGTTTGGGTAGCGTACTCTGATAGACGTGTGGTACAGTTTGTTAGTAGATTTTACTTCATTCGAATTTGCTAGTTAGCATATCATTTATAGTTACTTATATCTAACTAGAACTATTAAACTTTCGCTTATGTTTGTTAATCCACCTCCATAGCGATATGGGGTGAAGGTCGCAACAAAACCCGTAGGTTTTGAACTTTCGGGTTGGTTCGTGATAAAGATGGTATCAGAGAATAAGTTATTTTAAGACTTAAGTAACTAATAGGACTACAATTTGGATTCAGGATTAGAACCTTATAGGTCAACCATCAGATAGGTTAAGTGGGGTTAAGGGAAATAAGTATACTAGGATTTGAGTGGTGAGGAACGTATGTTTGTGGATTGTGAAACATAGCAAGTACTTTGGATGAACGATTAGGGACAACTAACCTACTATTCGTGAGGATTCTAAATTAGCGGCTACTAAGGTGAAGTCTATGCTAAGTGTTGGATTCTCATGACCACTAGGAAGTGATGAATCTAAGACTTGTGATTGTTGTATGAATTAATTTAAGATTACTAAGAAAGCCAATGCCTATGAATTTTCAAATGTTGAGGCAAATGTAGTTGCAAATGAATTAAGCTGAGGAATTTGATGATTTAAAGAAATTGGATTTTATTTTCAAATTATGAAGATTAATAATTAAGAATTAATTACACTTCACCTAATACCATTATAGTATTTTATTTTCAGTAAATAATTAGTTATTTGGCCTAAGTCTGGTCAAGTACTATTCAAATCTGACCCGAACCAGGAACCATGCCCAATCTAAAAACTTCATAAGATTTCCAAGTTTGGCATTTTTGTTGTGATAAATTGGCTTCTAAAATTATAAGAAAAATGTGTGTTTCTAAAAACTTCGACGCATTGTTCGGCGTACCATAGGCGCGCCAAAGGTCAGGCCGAAGCCCTAGCCGAGGGTTACTTAAGTTATTTTCAACCTTGTTTTCTTATTTCTTCTCCTCTACTCTCTCTATCCTTCCTCTCCAAGTCACTGTCACTCCAACCTAACACCAATCAAAGCTTCCAAAGGGATATTCCTAATCAAGGTAAATCAATTCTTCATTTTTCTTTTCCTTGTTTACTAGAATCTCCACGCTAGATTTTCTATTTACCAATCCCTAAAGGTGAGGATGGCTAGAACACAATCCAAGGGAAAGAATACTTCCCAAAAGTCCAAATCCTCTAGGGCATCCACTTCTAGAAGAGAACCATCTCCTGACCCATACAAGATTGAAGATTTTGAGTCTTCACCCTAGTCAAAGCCAGAACCCGAACCTAGAGCACCCGTCTCTGGGTTCACCAAAATAAACCTCCTGATTGAGAGAGCCACGGTGGCTCTACACGTGGAGTCTTATGGCGTCCCCTCCATTCTTAGAGCCATAGGTTGGGATCCCATCCTGAATTGGGTGGCCAAGCCTATAAAACCCTAGCTAGAGACATGTATAGTTACATCACTGTACCTGACCTGGAGACTTCCTCCATCACTTTTTTCACTCCCAGAGGAACCTGAATCCCCAATCTACAGCTCGTTTCTTCTTTGATTCACGTGCCCATGAACAACATGCTCAGTACCGTTCCTAACCTTCCTTTTTCGGAGCGGGCTGATGTTACTACTACTTTGTGTGGCTATAATGCCGCATTGAGGAATAGTAATGCCCTCGCTGCCACCAAACTTCATCCACCCTATCGCATTCTTCATGCAATCTTCCTCCGCTGTGTTTACCCACACACCGGTAACACGAGCGTTTTCACTCCATTCATAGTGCGTGTTCTTTACATGGTCGTGACCGGCCAACGTCTCTACCTCCCTTCCTTGGTGATTACCCATATCATCAGGTATTTCAGACTCACCCGAAAATGTGACTTGCCATTTCATAGCTTGATCTGTGCTGCGGCTAGAGAGTGGGGCATCCAGCGGTGCCAACTGAACAAGGTGTTGATCGAGAGGTCCTTTACGTTCGCGAACCTCACGCTGATGAAGCAACTCAGATATGCACATGAGCATGAGCAGCAGCAGCCACAGGAGTAGCAGCCTCACGAGGCAGGAGATGAGCAATAACTGGACCAAACCGACCAGTAGCGCAGAGCTTCTACCTCCGCCGCACCAGGACCTGACTACGTCCCACGACAAGGACAGTCGATTGAAGCGAAGCTCGCAGCCATGGAGAGAGCTAACTATAGAGTACATCTGAGGACGAGAGCGGCAGTTGCAACAGTTACAGCAAAGCACCGTAGGACCGGAGACAGATATCCCAGTTGCAGACGACAATTGATGCCACACTCCTTTTTCTGTAGGATTGGTCGTGTTGCAGATACTGCACCTCTTGCCAGCAAGCCTCCATAAACGAGCCTTCCTGAGAGTGAGACCTAGCTCCCATTGAAATCTCAAGTTCAGCAGACCTTTCCCCAGCTTCGGCGCAATCGTCAGCACACTGACGAGGTCGTCGAATCTCAGACACCAGAATGGGCTCTCGGGAATCGTCGCCAACGAATTTCGGTGAACCGAAGTAGGTCGCTGAAGCCTCCCAAACGTGTGCGGGTCGCCGAAGAAAAAGTAGCTAAACCAAATTGAGTTCTCGTCTATCGAGACCCATTTGGACCAAACCCCGAGGTTTCAAACCATTTGGCACACTTTCACCCATTTAGATGCGCCGAGAGGTCGCCGAGCACCCCGTCGAACCACTCCAAATGTCCATTTAGAGTGATTCCAACGGGAGCGTGTGTATCTTAACTAGTGACATGTGCTTAGCCTATTTCCGGGCCCGTTAGACCTCTGGTGTAAAATCCGACCCCACAACCTGGAAATCCAGTCGGACTAGTTGGGCCAAGCAATAGGAGTTTTGGGAAAATGGGTAAGCATGACTCCCTAAACTTCCTATCAGCTTAGCACCATCATAATACACATGTTGGGATATAGTTGAACAATGAAATGCTTCTTTTATTTGTGGAATGGTGAATTTAGACATATTGTGATGCCTTGGCTGTTATGTCATGAAAATGAGATTGCATTAGGCGCTAGGTTGCCTCTTACGTGAGTGAATGGTAAGTGGATAATTTGGATGGGTGATTGTGCCAGGGTGCCCAACATTCCCCAATATTGGTTATAGAATTGGTATTGTGATTAATTTCGTGTTTGTAGTGGTTAGAAAGACTTATAGCTAAAAATTCTATTGTATGTAATCTTATGTGTTGTTTGTAAGTTAGGATATATGCTTCATAATCGATAGTAAGCTAGGTATATGTATAAATATATGAATATGTATAATCATCGTAATTAGTGAGTAAGTTATGTACTTCATATTCTTGGTAAATTAGTTATGGGACTGTGCCCATATGATTGATTTTGTGAATATATGCCTGTGGACTATTGATCGTTGCATTAAATTTAAGGATGTGAATTAAATATTGCATATGGACCTTCCGGCTATGATAGCCTAGTCTTATATGCCTCATGACACAAGGGTTTAGACTGATAGATGGGATATTGACTTGAAAGCTAATTAGTCCATTGAGAGGACACTGGTCGGACCAAGCTGAGTGAACAAACACACATAGGGAATCTCTTCATTCCTGAGGTGAGACAATTTCTCAAGGATCTGCACGTTGGTGTAAGCATGGAAGAAGGTATGCTATCCCAAGGATCCTCACATTGTTGTAAGCTTGGGAGATAGCTTGGCCATATTATGCCTCTGTTGGGTTGTGAAGATGTATGAATCCCTAAGGGATACCACAGGTGGCTGCAAGTGTTGGTTGAATGGCCCGTGATAAAAAATAAGTGGGGGGATTGTGCCTCCTAGGTTGGAAACCCTTAAAACTATGCAGTTCCCATAGAATGGTCCTATCCCCTAGCCCGTCCTACGAAGGGATGAATTCAGGTTGTTGGGACACCCCGAATAGAGATCGAGATCACGAGGAATCAAACGATATTTCACAACTTAGGCAGCTGAACAATTTATCTTGCATTGCACGTCTGTGTTGATATTACTGCCAGTGCCACTTGTATGAAGCACTTGGCCTGATTCTCATTCTCTAAAGCATTGCATGTAGTGTAGGATCATAGACTACGGAGTATTACTCTGTGAGGACGGGGGAGAGTTATTATTGCATGAGACAACTGCACAAACAACACACCTATTATATTCATTACACCTCTGTTCACGTCTGCTCTTTTATCTCAAATACTGGAACATGAGTGAATCCCCTTCATCGAAGGTTTACTCATGCAGGTTTTGAGATTTTGGATGTTGTTTAATATTTCAGGGTCAGGAGCTTAGGCGCGGCACGAGAAGACTTGGTATGGGTGGCGTACTCTGATAGACGTGTGGTATAGATAGTTAGAAGTAGATTTTACTTCATTTGAATTTGCCAGTTAGCATATCATTTATAGTTACTTATATCTTACTAGAACTATTAAACTTCCGCTTATGTTTGTTGATCCACCTCAATAGTTGTGGTGACCTACGTGGGTGGGTGTCTAATGGCCACGGTTAAGGGGCTGGCAGGCTGTAATACCTGTGTCTGAAAAATGAATAAAAATTTAATTTTTCTGGTATTTATTAGACTGGTCCGGCTTAGAAGCGGATCGGGTCATGTGGTTGGGAGATGAGCTCGGCACGTCTCGGTAAGTGTAGAAATTTCAGTTGTATAAGTATACATGTGTATTACTCTAATTATGTTAAGAATGTGATTTTTTTATTAATAAGAGAAAGATTAGCAATACCCTAAGAGGGATATTGTGTTTGGAATTTAGAAGCCCTCTAGCTCATGAAGAACCTACTAGAAGGGGCAAAGTTGTCTTTGAACAAACCTTCTTGGAGAAGCTAGTTGTACCCAATAGACATACTCCCAAAATGCACCTCATCAAAACCTTATGGCTTATTGAAGAAGCTAAACAAAGGAGAGAAATTGGTTAGTCTCTTATGGTTTCTTCTTGCATTCGGTTAAGGAAGAAAGAGGGGAAACATTGAAGAAGAAGAGATTGAAGAAGGAGCTTGCTAACGAAAGGGGTTTCAAGGGATTTTGCTCAAGAAATTCGTGCAAGCTTGTGTGCTTTAGATCAGGTAAGTAAGGATACTAATCTAATAGAAATGTTAGGGATTTTGCATGGTTTTGATGATGAAAATGCTTGGTTTGTTCAATCGGTTCATGTATGAATCATGTCTCATGAAATTCGCTTACATGTGTAGAGTATTAACATGTTAAATGAGTGATTAGGTTCTATGATTTGTACAAAAGTTATTTGTGAAATGTATGTAAAAGTTTGTATGTTGAAATGGATGAAGAAAAGTGAAGAAAAAGAGATGGGTTGAAAGACCATGTTCTGGGAAACTCTCGCCCAGGTGGATTGATCGCCAAGGTCGATCGATCAATGGTCGATAGATCGACTATAGCGATCGATCGACAATCGCGATCAATCATCAATCGCGATCGATCGATCGCAAATCCTGTAATTTCAAGATGGCTTGATTTTTAGTAACCATTGGTTCTAATGTTACTCATGAGTGAATGATCAATGTGTAAACACAACTGACAACGTGTCGTGATGATTTGTAAACAAAAGCACAAATTAATGTGATGAAATTCTTTCCTTTTGGTTATTGTGTACAAATTTAGCATGCTGAAATACTTTAAAGATGAAGTGCGTGCGTGATTATGCTGAGTGTTGTGAAAAGCATGTTTATCTTCTATTGATCATTAGTTAACATGTGCTAACGTGTTTGTTTATATTCATGCTTATGAAAATGAAATGTGAAACCATGATAGCATTCACACTTATATAGTTGGAAGCATGGGGGTGAAACAAATAAACCGAACCCTAGATGCTCAAATAAGAATTACCTAATGTAGTAATTCAAATAAATGAGAATATCATAATTGAACAAAATGGAGGATTCGAGTAAATTGCTCGATCTCCAGATAAGAATAAAAGGAGGATTGTGAGTTAATTGCTCGAGCTCCTGATTGGATAAAGGAGGATTACGAGTTAATTGCTCGAGCTCCTGTTCAAATCTAGCGGAGGGAATTAAGGATGAACTTAGCCCTTGGACAGAAAGGAGGATTGCGAGTTAATTGCTCGAGCTCCTG
>JAUPMG010046672.1:0-28020 GCA_031762675.1 Pachysandra terminalis | reverse complement strand
CTAATTAATAAAGGAGTAATGATAATAGATCAAAAGAATTTAGACTTGGAATAGGGTGAATTTAAATCAAGTTAAGAAGAGTTAAATAGTGAGAATAATTTTAGTAATAAAGGTGTGATTAATTGGATTAATAGATGAACTTATTTATGTGTGTGTATATATATATATATATATATATATATCTAAATTTAAAATAACTAGGAGTTCGGCACCCTCATCTGTACCCGTCGGTCCACTGACCGTGCGAAAGGATACAGAACTGGTAAGAAATAAGACCTTCTATTTGGGGGTTTTCTCCCATTCCTTTTGCAAAACCCTAAAATCCTTCCATTCACATCCTTGAAAACCTTCCTTGACCGTCACTGAAGCCTCAAAGAAAATCAAACCTCTACATCATGCACCAAATTCCCCATTAATCCTTGACGATCTACCAAATCAAGGAGAATCTCCTTCTTTGAACCCTAGAAACCTCTTTTCTCTTCTATAAACCGCTCAAACACTCCTTTTGATCTCCACTCAATTGGAAAGTTTCCTTTCCAAATCGAGAGGGAATTTTTCTTAACATAGAAAAACCAAATCGACCAAACACCCTTGAAACAAAATCGTTCTCGACAAAGGGAAAAACCAGCACAATCTTCAATCCCATTCTCACATTCGTCCTACCCTTTAACCATGCCGAGAGAAAAGAGAGCCACGAAGGAACCAGAGCCCTCGTGACGTATAGCCACGGTTCCAAAGAAGAGGAAAGGCGGGGCAAGTTATTCGCGCCCACTGCCACCAGAATCAACCACCGACTCGTTCGAACTCGACTCGAGTCCTAGTCTGGAGTGTAGACCCTCCACGCCTCAGCACCCTCCAGTGCTGGAGAAATTTCACACCCGCTCCTTCCTCAACCGACCAGTCATCATTGAGAGGCCGACTGTCATTAATGATGTGCGACCCTACGGCACGGTCAACATCCTAGTAAGCGTAGGATGGTAACCTATCTTACACTGGGGCGGAGCGGCACATCCATCAATCGCCCAGTATATGTACACAACGATGGTCTCTTGTAGCCAACGAGGTATGCGTATTAATTTTGACATTAATGGTCGGGCTCAACAATTTTCATTACCCCTCATTGGAGAGATCATGGGATTGTCCATGAATCCAAGATTGACCCACCTAGCTGAGTTAGATACCATAAAGAAAGAAGTGGCCACTAAGAGACTGTGCGGGGAGCCGGTTCGTTGGAGAGATGGCAATGCACTCTCTACAACCACAATGAAACCTCTGTACCGCATCCTCCACAATATTTTCATTCGCAGTGTGTACCCTCGATCAGGGAATAGCACCGACCTCACCTGCTTCATGGTACAAGTCCTAAATCAAATATCTCTGAGAAATCAATCCAAATACCTTTTGCTTGCTTGATGAGTACCTTGGCACTGTGATGGGGTGTTCCTATGCCATCTACCAGGTAAGAGAAACATGGCCGATATTTTTCAGAGTACAACATCTCCGCCATGGGAATCCAACTTCCGCAGCCCGAGGAACTGGAGAGGGATCAGGTGCCTCAACCAACAAATGTGGCTTCTACCTTGGCAAAGGCTAGCAGATTTCCAAACCAACAACAAGTGAGGAGGGACCAGACCATAGAAAGCAGGATGGAAGCGCTAGAGAAAATCACGGAAGAGATCCGAACTGAGTTGCGGGAGCATCGATCGGTGTGGGAGAGGCCCATGAACCGGATGATGGAGTACTTGCGAGAGTTAGTCTCCTCCTGCCGTAAGACCAATGATGTAGTGCCTCCACAACCCTGTGTGCTAGTATCGGAACCAGACTCATAGCAGGATAGGACGGGTGAGGGAGATGCGTAGTGAAGGACGAGATCCCAATAATGGTTGCAGTCTTAGGGGAGGGAGACTGTTTGACGAATGATTTGTTTTGGGTTAATATGAACCTTGTTTTGATTAGACTTGATTTAGTAGCTATTGTGTGACTACCCAACTTAGACTTGTTAACCTTCATGTGTGGAACATATTGAATGAGCAGTTACGCGCGTTAATAAATTTTTCCGATTTCAAATAAGTTCATTTGAATTTGATGTGTAAATGTTGCTGGTAAGCACGAGGACTGATTACTTTGGGTGAAGAGAACTTAGAGGTGGACACTAGGAATTCACATGGTTGCAATCGTGTGTTGTTTGTTGTATGCATAACATGATTGTACGATTGATTGTATGATTCTTCCTTATGAGAACTATAGGATGTGGAGGGATAGATCAAAAGACTTGTGGTTTGCTTTGAGTTGTAGATAGCCGAGGGATCATTTGTGGAAGAAGGGGTAGGACCTTTGTTAACCAGTTTATGTAAGATTCAAGGTGACTTAAAAGTATTGATTCAAAGGGATCTAGGGAGTAGGCAGAGTACACAAGGAGATGAGAATGGGAAACAGAGTGATAATGGCAATAATAAGACAATTAAGGAAAAGAAGAGTAAGAGTCTAGTAGGACCTAAGTGTTTTAACAGTGAGAAGTTAGGACACTTCCGCAGGTTATGTTCTGATACGTTGGGACAAGTTGGAGGATGCGTAATAACAACAACACGAACCTCCCCAACAAGGGAGAGTCTATGTCTAGATTGGGGAGATTGATGAGAATGATAGTAGAGTAGCTAATGAAATGGTTGAAGGTATACAATGCACACACACTTATTTAAATTTTGAATATGCGATTGTTGCATAAGTTAATATAATATGATTGTATGTGTTGTTTGCTGGAATTTGTATGAAATCAAGAATCTTATAATCAGGCATAGTTGACAATGGAATTGGGAAGAATGTAGTGACCCAGAACTGTAGATAATAAATAATATATGACAAAATTGGGCTAAATAATGAGATTAATTAGTGAGAGGATCTTGGAGGGTAAATTGGTAATTTAATATAATTATTGGTGTTAACTTATAGACTAATTATAGATGTGGGTTAATTGTTAACCAAATTATTAAGTTGGGGCTTAAACTGCAATTTGAGAGACTTTAACTTGGGGTTAAAGTGTAATTAGGAATTTGTATGGGGAAATAATACAATTTAATAAATGGAATTCAAATTAAGTTCGTGGGTTGGTTGTGGAGGGATTGTGGAGAGAGAATTTCTATTCTCCCTCTTTCTTTCCTTTCACAGGTACATAGAATAGGGGGCTTGAGAAGAAAGTTTATAAAAAGTAGAGAGGAAGAAATTAAGTAAAAAACCCTAGCCACACAAGTCATATTGGAGGAAAGAGAAGAGAAAGAAGAGAAGGATGAGAGAAAGAGAGAAATTGGGCTGAGTAACGTGGATCCGAGTGGAGACGGCTACCTTGGCTAGTCCATCTTCCTACGACATGCAAAGTAGAGATGAAAGGGAAACATCCTCTATTAGAAAACGATCAGGTAAGTTGTGTAGATGGTGTAGTTTTCTTATGAATATTGGGTTGATTACTTTTATGTTTTTTTTATGATTGATGTGATTCCTATATGATAATAATGTTTAGATAGATGTAAGTATGAGTTTTTGTGTTGATTTATATTCTATGATGTATTTAGTGTGTTTGGTACTTGATTTCGTATGTTGTTGACTTGAATGGAACTCATGAGTTGAGATTTGAAACCCAGAAGAAACCCATAACACGGACTTGTCAACAAGGTTTGGTCCACTGACCACCCTACTGACAAAGGATATTTTTCAAGAAAAATCAGCTATTAGGCAGGCATTGGACAACTGACGACCCTACTGAACAGCCCAGGAAAAATCACCTATACAGGTTCGCTACTCCTCATGTATGGTACACTCGGAAATTAACCATATGGTGGACTTCATACCATGGGTTAGCCCCCGTAATGAAGATGGGGCTTCCGGCAGTCCCTAGGACGATGTCCTGAAATTATTTAGTTGAGAAGCTAAAGGTTGAGTTCAACTTATCAGGATATGTTAGCTTAGTCATTCACTTAGCATCTTACATTACGATTGTTTGCCTTAAATGCATTCATATTATGATTGTTGCCTGTTATACATCCATTATAGATCATGTGACTGATCATTCATTCAATCCATTTCATATTAAATTACTCATCTTGTGTTATGATTTATTGTTGTACTAACCCTTGATCTGATTTCCATAAGAGGACGGGTAACTGTCTTGCACTTACTGGGCATTCAATGTCTCACGCAACTTCCCATGTTGCAGGATGGGAGGGGTGACTGCTATGTTAGTTGTATTGCTGTTGTTGTTGCTATTGCTTGGCCTAGATAATGATTTGGCTTGATTATTGGATTTTGACCTCCCAAGGGATTTTGGTTGTAATAAACATAATTTGAAATTAGCGTACTTATAGGGATTTTATCAGACCCATGAGGATCTTGGCTCAGTTGTAGCCTAAGTTCATTTGTTTCTTGTAATTGTCTTTATTTGGGCTTAATTGTTTTATTTATACTTCCACACTCTGATCATCATTAATAAGGGTAAATATTACTTCTATTTCATTGTGGTTTAGTAGCAATCCGCGGTCCAAATGTGAATCCCAAAGGTCTCACCTCATGATCCGTGCATTCCCTCATTAGGATTCATGTCACCGGATCCGGGGCGTGACACAAACACCCTTATAAGAAAATCACCGAATAGGGTAAAGAGTAGAGATGAGAGGAAAAGAGAAAATGGGCAGACTAGTGTGGATCCGGATGGGGGAGGCTACCTCGACTTGTTCTTCTTCCTACGGTGTGAAGAAAAGAGATGAAAGGGAAACACCCTCTGATAGAAAAGGACCTGGTAAGTTCTAAGATGGTGTAGTTCGATTATGATCATGAGATCTCATTGTTTTATATTCATTTTTTGTGATTTAAGTTGAAATGATAATTGTTGTGTTTAGATCCATGATTTTAAGTTGTTTATTTGATGATTTCTAGTCTAAGATATGTATAGTGTAATTTGCGATTTATTTCCAATGTTTTCGTAGTGTTTTGGTTATGTTGACATGGATTTAGAAACCCATAATTTACCCAGAAAATTCCCACAACGGCATTGTCGGCAGAGTTCGGTCCACCGATCACCCTACCGACAGAGAGTTAATTTCAGGCATAATTTTCTATTCGGCGGGCATCAGTCCACCGACCACCCTGCCGAACAGTTGATAAAAACACAGAGGTATTCGGTAGGGTTCGGTCCACTGACCACCCTGCCGCACAGCTGATAAAAAAAAATAGAGGTATTTGGTTGGGTTCTGTCCGCCGATCACCCTACCGACAAAGACCAATTTCATGAGTAAATTTGCTATTCGTCAGGCTTCGGTCCACCGACCACCCTGCCGACAAACTGAAATATTGCACAGTGAAGAGAAATTTTTTGGATCCCTTGGGTGGATGGTGAAGGGCTTCGGCCATTGATTGTGATTGAGTTCTGAAAGCTAGTTTTGATCTGAAGGCATCTAGCCTACCTGCGAGGAGTCAAACTAGGTGTTCCGATGACGTTGTTGTGTAACCATCATCCCACCCTAGGACAGATATGGATGTTACTTAGAATTGAATTGGATTACGAATTGTATGATTATTGTGGTGTGATGACTCATAGGATGCTTATGATGGTTGACAATTGGATTATCCGTGTGTATGGGCACGCAGATAGTTTCCGTTGTCTATCCTCAATTGAAATCCTAATTTAATGCATAACATGCTACACTAAGGTTGAATGATAAGTGAACTGAGAGGTGAAAATCTACGGAGAAACTGAGAAAAGCCTCCAGAGGGTTGACTATACCCGTGGGGTGAAAGGGTCCACTTAAATAAGGGTAGGATGCTTGCGAGATCCTATACAAGTTCGCTATCCCTTGAGTATGGTACACTCGTAAATTAGTACATGGTGGACTTCATACCATGGGTTAGCACTCAGAATGAAGATGGGGCTTCTGGCAGTCCCTAGGACGATGTCCTGAATTGGTTTGGTTGAGAAGCTTTATGTTGAGGTCCACTTACCAGGATACATTAGTTTGGTTCATTCAGTTATCATTTTCATCTTGATTGTTTGTCCTTATTGCATCCACTATAGATCCTTTGTTTGATTCATTCATTCATTTCATTCCATATTAAATTACTCGTGTTGTATTATGATTATTGCTGCGCTGACCTTTGATCTGATTTCCATAAGAGGATGGGTAACTTTCATACACTTACTGGGCATTCAATGTCTCACGCAACTTCTCATGTTGTAGGATAGGAGGAGTAACCTGTGTCCTAGAACGTGTGCTGCTGTAGCTGAATTTAATCTGTTATAATACAATTTTATAGTACATTGCATTCTTGCTTTGAAGGAGCAAGAATTTCCTTAAGCATGAATGTGATGACAACCTTGTATAGGGATTTATTATGAACCATGTCAATCTTGGCTCAGCTGAAATCTATTGTTATGTAAATGCTTGTAACAGTATAATTTGACTTTACTGATTTGATGGACTTTTTCACTCTAATTAAACTTAATAAAGGTAAATCCTTGCTTCTATTCTGCTTCCCCTTTTATTTTGGTAGAACTGCAGTCCATGCGTGGAGCCCGAAGGTCACTCCACGGGGTCTGGGGCGTGACAAGATCCTAGATTCGACTTACTACCGTTCCACCTTCTTCCTCCTCCTTTTCTCTTCTTCTTCTTCTTCTTCTCCAGGGGTTGGTTTGGGCACCCAGGGTTTTCTGACCTAGTCTTTCCTCTCTTTTTTCTTTATACTCTTCCCTAAGTCTCCTAATAGAGTTCAGATCATATGGAAAGCATGAGGGGAAGGATTTGGTAGTTTCCTTCTACCTTTGCCATTACCAATACCCACGCACCTAAGATTCCCACGCACCTCTCCACATTTCTAATTTGAATTAAGTTTTGTAATCACATATACTCCCACAGATATTCTTCTGATTACACTATAACCCCAACACCAACATTTAAATCACTAATTAGTCCAAACCTCTAATTGACCTAAGTTTCACACCATAATTACAGGAATTTACCAACTAACCCCTATTGCTCATTTTTATTAATTACTTCGTTTAATTAATTTTGTATTGATTTAATATATATTATTTCCATTAATTAATTATGTTAAATAATTTTCAATTTAATTGTGGCTTTTAATTTCCGGATTCGGGTCTCTACATTAAGTGTGACTATGGACGAGTTCACTATATAATTGGTGTGTAATGATCCTAGAGTGATCATGGTTGTCACGGCCCAAAACCCGTAGCACAAATCCCTATGTGAGCAGCACGGGTTTCAAGGTGAGACTTTCGGGTTCCAACCCTGGAACGCGGATCGCCATATCAATCACAAGGAAATAAAAGCAATAGAGATTACTTTCATTTACTATTCAAAGTGCGGTAGGAAAAGAAACAAAATTACATAAATCATGTGGCTTCAAAAGAGTCACTTGTTCCAATATAATTACAAAAGATAATATTAAGGACATCATCCAATAGATTTACCATGAATTACATAAATATATATCATGCTGAGACTGAAAGCGAACTGGACAGCATGTAGTCCTTATCCATCCTCAACACACCTCAACCTACAACATAATAAGTCGCGTTTGCTTGGAACGCCTAGTAAGTGACACATCTGTCACCAATCCTCATAAAACACTGTCAGCGAGATAAATCGAGGAAAATGGCAAAATAGAGAAGAACAATAACAAGTAACTCAGGTAGCATTGTTTTACATGAATGAAATGAAGTATGCAATGAGGATGCCGCATCCCAAACTTAAGGCAATTCACGGGGAACCCCTCATGTTTGAAACGTGACTCTCACCCTAATAAATATTGGGAGTGGCAATTAATATAGAGCCAAACCATATAAGTTAATAAAACTTAAAGAAATTAACTTTACTGAAAATAATCAACATAAAACTTAAAGTTATTACATCCAAAACATCTACTGAAAATCACAACAGAAAACAATAAAAATATAACCAATTCTCATGCTTAAATCAAATCCTATCCCTATACATAATATCTAACTAAAAAGTAAAATAAAACCTATTACAGAATTCTAAGCAAAAATCACTCCACGCATACATTAAATCCAGCTATCTCATTATATGTATGTTCTTCATCTCGTACTCCATTATTCCCTGAAATTGTTGTCATAAGACGTCAGCTATACTTAGCCCAGTAAGTAAAACAATTAAACAATATTTTAGATTGGAATAGGGTCAAAGCCACTCCCCAATGATAATCTCATAGACTAAACAGCAATAATATGATAGATATGCCATATGATACAAGTCGGATTAGAATGTATGCAATGCATGCTCATGCAACATAAATTATGAATACCATGTAGTCCATGCACATAAAGATGATATGAAATGAATGCATGTTGTTTGGCATTCGATTAGTGTATGTTCACACCAGATCTGAATCTAATACCTAAGAATGTCCTACAATGGTGGAGTCATTCCCCAATATATGGCAATGTGATAATTGGATTATTCTATGTGCGCATCATAGTTTCTAGGAGCTTTGACCTAGAGGTCACAAGCGTCTCAGTTATTTGCGAATATAAGGAAAAATCCCAAGGTGCCACAATGTGACCTTTGTGATCCACACATTTATCGACCTACTAACATAATTCACTCATATGATTTGAATATTGGGCATCACACGGAATTTCGCTCACTTATCATCTTTCCACAACTCTCTTGGGATAATCCCCTCCCCTTGGGAGTAAAAAAAATTGGTATATTAGGAGTGCGACTCCCTCAACACATAATAATATAAAATGGTCCATTCAGGACTTCCTCACCAATATCATATAATGATAACACTCATTATGTCCATAATATCCATCACATGGATTTATGGGGTAAGTCAAGGCATTAGACCCGTACAAGATCAATAATGCAAGATAGGCTTATGTTGTGCAAGTGTAGTGTAGGTGTGATGTTTCAAAATGAGAACACCTGGCAAGTGCACGAGTTCGATTGTAGCTCAGCAAGTGCAAGGGTACCCAAGGGATTGAGATGGTTGACTCAATTAAACTACTTAACTTCTAATTAGTTCAAGACAAGATTGGTTGATTATTTAAAATTAAGAATTAACTAAAACTAGGGAGGAGCATGAGGAGCACCTCAAGATTGTATTACAGATGTTGTACGATCACTAGTTGTACGCCAAACTAGAGAAGTGCAACTTTTGGAGGGATGAGGTTAGAATCCTTGGTCATGTAGTATCCAGGAGTTGTATCTCTATGGATTCGGCTAAGGTGGATGTTGTTCTTGGTTGGGAGCGATCAAAGAATGCATTTGAAATCGGAAGCTTCCTTGGTCTGGCATGCTACTATTGGAAATTCATAGAGGGATTCTCTACTATCGCAGCACCTTTGACTCGCTTGACCAAGAAGGAGGTGAAATTTGTATGGGTTGAGAAGTGTCAGTTGGCATTCGAGGAACTCAAGAAGAGATTCACTTCGGCTCCAGTTCTAGTGATACATGTCAGTGGACAGAAGATGGAGGTATACACAGATGCATCTTTGCAAGGCTTGGGTGCAGTTCTCTTGCAAGATGGACGTTTAGTGACATATGCATCGCGACAGCTTAACACTCATGAGCGCAACTATTCCACTCATGATCTTGAGTTGGCTGCAATCGTGTTTTCCCTGAAGTTGTGGAGACACTACATATACGGTGAGGAGTTTGAGTTATTTTTGGACCACAAGAGTCAGAAGTACACCTTTATGCAGAAAGACTTGAACATGTGCCAAAGGAGATGGTTTGAGTTGGTTACGACTACATCTCTACCCTTCACTATCATCCTGGGAAGGCAAATATTGTAGCAGATGCCTTGAGCTACACCATGTGGAGTGTTAGCTCAGTTGATGTGGCATGAGTGGAGTCTACTAGAGACTATAGCAGATCTGGGTGTACGTAGAGTCTGTGGATCAGAAGAGTAGAGGTTGTCTTTTGAAATTCGTTGCCAGACCTTTGGAGCATCATATTGCGGCTAATCAAAAAACTAATCAGGAGCTTTAGTTATTATTAGTAGCAGACGACGGGAAGCCAGAGTGGGCAGTGCACTCGGATGGACTGATTAGATACCAGGGTCATCTTTGTGTACCGGACGATCAGGAAAGAGATTCTGGAGGAGTCGCACAGGTCACAGTATTCCATTCATCCTGGGAGTACCAAGATGTATCGAGACTTGCGTTTGATCTTCTGGTGGCCAGGTATGAAGAGAGAGATAGCACAGTTTGTAGCACGATGCCTTACGTGTCAGCAGGTGAAGGTAGAGCATATGAGATCAACGGGATTATTGCAGCCTTTGCCTATAGCCAAGTGGAAGTGGAAGCATGTCACTATGGACTTTGTAGTTGATTTGCCTAAGACTAGAGGTAGTTTTGACTCGATTTGGGTGATTGTGGATCAGTTGACCAAATCAGCTCATTTCTTGCCTGTGAGAGTTTCAGCTTCGGTAGAGGCGATCGCTAGATTGTATGTCAGAGAGATTGTGCGACTGCATGGTGTGCCAGTTAGTATTGTCTTGGACCACAGTTCTCTTTTCACATCTAGATTCTGGGAGGGCTCGCAGAAGGCCTTGGTAAAGACCTGAAAAATCCAGACTAAAAAGAACCTTAATATAAAGGGTAAAATGATAATTAAACCCTCCACACCTAGAAACTAACTTAAGGTTACTATTATAATAATGTATAATTAGTGTGATAAACTATAGTAAAAGAATTAAGGATCATTAACTAAGCTTCACAGCTTAACTAGAAACAAGGTTAATAAATCAATCTATAATAGCCAAACAAGACCTAACTCTAATAATTAGTTAAGCTGGACTTAAGTAAGGCCCATTAAGACTAAAGCCCAATAAAAGGATTTAAAGCCTAATTAGATTATTTCATAACTAATTTTTGTGCTAAATTAATAAGATAACTTAATGACTAAGTTATAATCAAAATTGGACTCTAGACTTGTAGATAAATACCAACTACTAACCCTAATACAACTCTAACCCCTAAGACTTATTAAATAAGATTAAACTAAAGACATTAAACACTACAACACAACAAAATTTGTGGGAACACCTAGGAAGAACAAGAAGAAGGCTGGAAGATCAGAAAACAAGAAGAAATCTAGCAGTTCATCAATGGCAACAACTCTTTAGCATTATTGTGAGTTTTCCTTCATATCTTGTGTATTTACTTTCCATCTAATGTTATATCATGGGGAATTCCATTCACTTTTGCATGTAAAACCCTTCCCCATGATCATATTAATAAAATCCAAAAGATTGCATGATATTAATCACAAATGCATCACATGTTAAAGATTATACCATTAATTAAACCAAGAACCAAGGATTGATAAGCATTGTTCATATCTGAAGTAATTTAACTAATAACTTGACCAAGTAATTATGTACGAATCCATAGGATGTTTATAAGAATCTCCTAGTGAAATCTCATAGTTAAAATCAACGTTCCCTGCATCGGCAGCCTAACCGAAAACCATGACCTGGGCACAGGTAGACTACTGCCCAGCCAATAGGGTACCTACTGGTGTGCCAGTAGCCTGCCGGTAGGGTTACACAGACCCTACCGGTATACCTACACCCCACCAGGACCCCACCTGATAGACCTTTGTATTAGACCATACCAGCTTAGCCCAACCGGTGTACCGGCACCCTGCCAGTTGAGCCAAATTAGTACACTGCCCTATAGGATGACCCTACCGATGTGCCGGTATCCTGCCGAAAACCTATTAGTTGAACCATCCCTTCACCATGCTGATTGAGCCAATCTTGAATTGCCTTTTGACTTGACCTACCGGCGCACCGGCCAGCTTGCTGGCACCTTGCCGGTTGGCCACACTAAGCCAATTTGATGATTTGAAACCCTAATGACCTAACTCTGTTGACCTAACCTATTTTTATTGATTTCCTATGAACTAGTATGATCCTCTTGACCTTCCAATTAATGTTGTAACCTCATAAATTTAATGATATAATTTAAGTACATGTTGGCATGAGAATTGATCCATTAAATTGTTGTATGACTCACTAATGAGATTGTATGAATATTTGATGACATCAGAACCCTTGATTGTGTGAACTTGACATCCAATAAGACATATCATATTTAACTCTATTATCTATAATTCCATCATCATGTCAGTTGTGCTTCAGACCATATATTTATGGGTATGTTATGTGATTATTAGTAGCTTAGTATCATGAGATTGTGCTCATGTTCATGCTGATGTGAATATATGTGATGTGTTATTATTGTATTCAAACTGCATTAATAAACGGACCTGAATTCAGGAGCTGCATATGAAATCCCGGTCGAGAAGGCTTTCTTTGACCATTAACCAATGACTATGTATACTGCCTGAGAGTCAGGGCAGGTTATACCATTTTCAGCCCATTAAGAGACTTATTATATATTTTCACCCAAGGTGAGAGGTATAGGACTCAAAATACTTGTAGTAAGATGAAAGGATTTGGGATAGGCCTTGTATGAGGGTCCCAATCTGAATCATAAGAGTCAACCCTTTGGTATTCGGGCTCTTCACTTTTGTACTGAGGTTAGTCCTAATTATGGACACTTTGGATTTTTGCATTGCCTTGAATGCAAATAAGTGGGGGAATTGTGCCCTCTTGGTCGAAACACCTTGAAACTATGATGCACACATAGAACTTCTTACATTGAAAGTGGCCTTGTATGGGGGGGATGGTTCGAGAAGAGATTCTTGCTCAATGTAATTGATTTATCTAGTGTGGGGATTTGAACCATTCGAATACCGGACTTCATGCATACTGCATTATCATGTGCTTATTGACATTATTGATGTTATCTAGTGTATGATGCGTAAGGTATGAATTTCATACAGACTTAGGGATATAGCATGATAAAATGACCATATGATATCCTTATGGTACAGACCAAGGTGAGATTTGGAGAGAGAACATGTTACTGTTTTATTATCATTATCATCATACATCACTTCAAATTTCATTATCATCTTATATATATTTTCAGATCATCATATTATATTATACATTTTGTAGTAGCATTGGGTGTTGATTAATTACCTTGCTTTAAAGGTCTACTCACACGAGCTTTGGCTTACGGATATTACATTGTGTTTTTCAGGTATCTTAAGAAAGATAAATCACCAAAGAGAGCTATGGGAAAGGGGATCCAAAGATAGATTTTAGAGGAGAAATTGATGTAATAGATTAAATTAGATTAATTTTCTTGAATTTGTATGATTAAAAGAAATTATAATTATTAACTTATATTTTATTAGAACTTTGTATTATACTTCCGCTTATGTTCTTATATTGCTTGCCACTCCCATAGCAATATGGGGTGAGAGTTGCAATCCAACCAAGTTATGGATCCACGGGTCTAAAGTGGTTTGGGTTGTGACAAAAGTGGTATCAAAACCTAAGTTTCTAATAAAATTTAAAATAAAGGATTTAAAATATATAAGACTTAGGACTAGGAATAAAATCAATAAAACAGATAAGATAAAAGGAATTATAGTGGGAATAAGGAAATTAGATATTAGGAAGTGAGAATAATAAATTTGATTCCTGTTGTGTGCATCCTTTTCAGTAATTCCAGATGGATAATTTGGAAATAGGAGGATCCACTAATTCTAAAAAGTCTGATGGTTGAGTTATAAGGATGAAGTCTATGATTAAGTACACTGGATTACCACGTTATTAAAGGACATGATAGTCAAAGACTTATGATTTGTTGATTGCTATAATTATGAATTATTTATAACCCTTATATTAACTATTTTCTTGGAATTGAAGTCAATATGGTTGCAAACATATTGAGTTAAATTACTTGAAAAATAGGTAGGAATTAGATCATATACATGTACATATTTTAAATGCGTATATGTATATATATATATGCTAATAATAATATAAATAAATAAAAGTTATATATATATATATATATATATGTATAAATAAAACATTATAATTATAATATAACATAAATTAGATATAATCACATTAAGATTAAGTTGAATCTTTATTTTGAAGAACTTAATTTTTATGTTCCGGTCCAGATTCAGACTCGGTAACTAGTTGAGACTTATTGCTCAACTAATCAATTCTAGGAATATTTTTGGAGTGTAATTTTGTGATATTATTGCTTGAAATAATATTCTAATAATTAACAAACTTTAAAATAATTAATTAAATAATGTTTTCCCCACTGGTAGCCTAATCGGCACGACGGTAGCTACCCGTATCGAGCGTGGGTTTGCCGGTTAACTATAAAATGAACCCTTCTGTTCATTTTTTGTTTTTAACTTGTACCAAACCCTAGTTTTTTCCTCCTTTCTCGTCCAAAAGCATTCCAGAGTCTCTCCAACACTCCTTGATCTTCAAATCTTTTGGTAAGTTCTTCAATTTAGATTTTTCATTCTTAGATTTTGAAATCTTTAGTTTCTTTCTTTTCCTACACCCTAGAACAATGGCTAGAACCAAAAGAACCCAACAATCTAAGCAAACTGAAGGATCCAAAACCACTAGAATGACTAGATCTTCTTCCTCTAGGAGACCACCATCTCTCGAACCCCAAGAAGAAGAATATGTACCCGAAATAGAAGAAGTAGAAGAAGAAGAAGTCGACTTAGGGTTCCATCATTCAGATGACCCTAATACACCTAGTGTCTTTAGGAATAGGGTCATTTTACTAGAGAGACAAACCATTCCCAACCATGTAGCAGCCTATCGAGTGGTTGAGACCTTACATCCTTTGGGATTGGTACCCATTTTGTCTTGGGGAGGAAAGGCATACCCTTCCTTAGCCCAAGATGATGATCCATTAACTTCATTCAAAATGATGTATCATATGTTTTGTATGATTTGATCTTGATTTTGATGCACTTAACCTTTATATGTGGTTTAGTTTTGGTTTTGTATTCAAAGATGTGGATTTTGGAACATTGGAAAAACCTCCCCGGTTACGTAACCCGTTGGCAGGCATCGGCACACCGGCCGTCCTACTGACAGGGAGTAAAATTACTCATGACAAGGCCAGTCGGCAAGCATCGGCACATCGACCATGCTGCCGATAGGGTATGAAAAGCACACAAAGAAGGTCTGCGGTAGGCACCGACACACCGGCCATGCTGCCGACAGGGCCCTAATTTGCTCTATAATAACCCGACCGGAAGGTAACCGCACACCGGCCGTGTTGACGGGGGGGTATGTGCTGGGAATTTTAGGTGGTTTGGTTGGGGGTTTGTGCCATGTTAGTGGGGTATGGTCTTTTGGAATCAAAGGGTGGTCTAAGGGCTTGGACCCACCTATGGGGAACCAACTTTGAGTTCCACAACACTCCTTACTCCATCAACTAGCCTCCTGACTAGACCATGACTTGGAATTGTGAGTCCATGTATTTGATAATTGGAATTATGGATTATGGATGTGATTTTGATCTAGCTTGTACACTGTTAGGAAGCTTATAATGATTTCCAGCAGATTATCCGTGTGTATGGGCACGTGGATAGTTTCTGATGGAAACTATCATTTGGGTCCTAAGTTAATAATTTCATGCATGCTAGGTCAATGTGAACTATTAAGTGAGCCTGGGAGGTGAGCATGGGATTTTCCTTGCGAGGTTTCCTGGTTGGGTTGCCTATACTCATGGGTGAAAGTCCCATTAAAATAAGGGTACACACATAAAATCAACATATGGTAGCCTTCGTACTATGAAGTCCCATTAAAACAGAGAGGGGGCATCCGGTTGTTCCTGGTGACCTATGTCCCGAATTTGGTTTGTGATTGTGAAGCTACATGTGAAGATCACGTAATGGGATACATTAGCCTAGACATCTCAATACATATCACACTCCATTTGCATTCCTTTGATTGAGCATGCATATAGAGCATCTGAATGACTCATCTCATATCATTTACATATCATGCATGAATTAATAAATGACATGTACTTCTCTTTATCATATTTCTTTATCGCTGTCCTTTATTTTGACTAATGGTATTATATGAGGATGCGTGACAGATTGGTCACTTACAGAGCATTCCAAGCTCATGCGACTTCTTATGTTGCAGGGTGAGGTGGATGGGTATGGACTCAGATTATGCAACTGTTGCTTGTTTCCCTTTAGTTTTTAGAGTTTATGTTCCTTTTAAGGAATTTGGATGTATTAAACTTATGCTCTTGAGGTTACATTGTTATCTTTCAGATTTGGTAGTCATGACTCAGCTGAAGTCATTGACTGAATTTTAATTGTTATGTTGATTCGCTTCCACACTTTGTTTAATGAAAGCATCTTATTACTTGTGAGTGATGGCAATCCGTGTTCCACGGTTGGAACCCAAGGTTCTCAATTTCAGATCCATACTGCCCGCATAGGGATTCGTGCCATGGGTTTCGGGGCTTGACAAGTAAGACGCCATCTTCCTTTATAGCTTATGCTATGACTGTTTTGCCTGGATGTCTTCTGTCGAGAATAGGTAATGGCTGTGTTGTAGAGTCTTATAATCCCCAAAGGTTCCTTAGACAATTCAATCTTCAGAAAACACCTCCTTCTAAAACGATGAATTCATTCTGTATTACTTAGTCATGCATCCTTAATTCAAATGAAGGTTTTCAAAACTTGTTCCACTTACTCAGTCGTGTTTAATGAAAATCATGATTGCTCAATCTGTCTTTCGTTTGTATTTTCTCTTGGAGTTTTTCATATAAAGGTTTATTATTCATAGAGGGGACCGATCATCAATCACGCCTTCTGGTCTCTAGCGGCATAGAGCAACCACCCCGGTCATGGATAAGGGAGGGAATGGTCAGTCAGAAAAAATTCCTTCCGTTAAAGTTCCTATTATGAAGGGAAATCTCAAGGCACAAAGGTGATGACTACTCGCGTTTGTAGGGCGCCTATCCATCTTCTGAAAATGCCTGTCTCTTCTATAACCCCTCGAGTCTCTCTTGAGAAACAAATGGAATCTACTAAGAGAAAGAGGCAAGATGATCCTATCACAGCGTCTACTCCCTCTAAACAAGGAAAATCTTTTGCTCCTATCGTGACATTGAGTCCCCAGGTTCCATCTCATGTTGTCGAGGAGGTAAGAAGTGTCTCTACCTTTGATTTTTTCTTTATGAGAAAAGGTGTTATCTCTTTTCTCATCGTCTGTCCCTTTTGTCGTAGGCTAACACTCATGCTGAAAATTCTCCTCCACTCAAAGAGAATGAGAATTCTTCTAATTTCGTAGAAGAGGCATTGTTTGGTGAGGTCCCTACTCCTACTGAATTAGCACTTCCTTCTCTTGATCTTGTTGTCAATAATGCTCTTGCAGGGAACATTTTGGTCCCTAACGTCTACGGCCCACTCCTTCAGGAGATTGTCAATTGTCAAGGCGAACCGGGTGAGCAGATGATAATTTTCAATCTTCAAGTATGTACCTCCCTCTATTCTGTCATGTGTTCAGTAGTGAATCATTTATGAACAACGAGGTTACCTTCTCTTACCACTCATGGGCTTCAAGAAATTTGCAAGGATCTTGAAGATTCCTTGGCATTGGGGATGAAGCTGGATTGGTTGACTGCTCATTTGAAGAACATTAAGAAGGCTTTGGTGCACGTTAATCGCCACAAAGAATTGAAAGCTTCTACTATGACGTCTGAAGATTTACAGTCTCGCATAGTTGGGCGTAGAGCAAAAATTGAGTCACTAGAAGCTCGACTCTTGGAGGCAAGGGAACGGTTGTTTGAAGATGAGGCGCGACTAGCGAGTAATAACGATTTCTTACGAAGGGACTTTTAAACCTCTATATAAAGAGGCAATAGTTAAGAAAACTTACCTATTTCGAAATTCTTCATACCTTGCCTTTTGAATTCCAAGCATTAATCATCCTTGTGAAAGTTTGATGGTGCACAAAGGCGATTTTGGCAATGTCTCTGGAGTTGTTGCAATTCCTCATCCTTCTGAGGAATTTTGTGAAAAATGTTTCACTCATCTTCGAGATTTGAAAGATGCTCGTCCATTCGATTCCGAGCAATTGGAGATCTATTGGTTTCCTAACCTTCATATCTGTTTAGAGGTAAGAACTATCCTGCTGAATGCTTACCCAACGCTCTTCGATATCTTTCCAATGGCTAACTACATATCTTTTCGCAGAATAAAATGGTTGGATTTTTCATTTTGAAGAATGAGATAGCCTCGTTATCTTTGGAAAAGACTCAAACCATATTATGAGGGGTTATTTTGTCATCTTCATCGTTTGTCATTGGATAATCACTTCAATTGTGGTTTTCTTCATGGTGCTTTGCTTTACCAAGCGCGAGATTATTATACAACAATAGAAGAGATTAAACACGAGGAAGGAGTTTGCAATCATATCTTCGTGACTATCTGAAGGGATCTTGCTTATTCAATAGCGTCAGCTATAGAGGCAAGGGAATGGATGTTGGAGCATTAGATGGAAGGAATGCTAGATGATGTACATCACACTCAGCTTTGAAAAGAGGCGTGTGCCGTAAGGAAAGAAGTTGATCCATATAGTCTGATGGGAGTTAGAGAGGATGTAGCTGCTCGTCATAAGATTTCCTCTGACCGTATTCAAGGCTTGGAACCTTTCAACACTCAAGTGATAGCATTCTTTGGAGAGATGCCCTCAGATCATGCAGACGAGGATGATGATGATGATGATGAATAAGCAGAAGTGAGCGGCGTTCTATCGTTCTTAGCCGGGTCGGCGCCGATAGCTCTTCTTTTGGTTGAATAGAATGATGTTGCTAGGCAGCAATATCTGGTATATCTGAATTTTTTGTGGTCGCCTTTTTTTTTTTTTTTTTGCTTGAAGGATGTATTTCCTTCTCTACCTCTTGTAAGAAAAAATTTTCAACTAGTAATGAAAAGAAGTATATGATTCACTCTTCAACAAGACACTCTTCATAGTACAGCCTTTCTTCTCCTTGTTAACGACAGGGATCCTACATGATTGATTTGGGAGATATAATTCATTAGAAAGGACTCTTGACATACCATCATCATGTTAGCATATGAACCCACGTCGTTTCATCCTTTTTTTTTCTTACTCTCTGCTCCAGACATTCTCTTGTTTGTCGAGTCAATAAGAAGGAGACTAATCCCCAGTGGATTCGCCAAAATGTTTAGGTTTGTTTTGTAAAAATGTTGTCAATCAAAAGATTATTGAATCGACGGAAGCCTAATCGACCGTACCCTATCTTCAAGAGAAGAACAAAAGAGCAACATTAGGAAAAGAAAAACATAAGACTGAATAGGACTAGAAGGAATAGTGAGCAAGAATGTTTGGAGCTTCATGAGCACACTTCAGAGCCACATTTACAGAAATTGTACCTTGCTCCCAGATTCTGATCTCTTTGTTTGGAATCAAAGGCTGCTATTCATATCAATTAGAGAGGGGTGGTGGTATGTAAAATTCCATTTAAACCTTTTCCGTATGGTGTTCAAAATGTTAATCCAGTGGTAATTATCCCTGTCTCCGAAGTGGTCCCCTCACAAATTACATTAATAAATTACATCTTTGCCATTATGACAAACCACAATTTCATCATTATGAACATAACCATAATTCACAATGGGGCGAGCCTCACGCCCCTTCTTTCCTTAGATCGCTAAATGCCTCTTTGAAATCAACAAAGTGTGCATTATGCTTTCGGTGTCAATGATAGGCATTAGCATAAGTTGCAGGAATCAGTAGCGTTATAATATCTCTTAACCTTTGGTGCCATCGAAGGTCCTTGGCGCCAACGAAGTTTTGTCTAACATGGAACACTTACTAGGGTTACTCAGCTCTTGATGCATTGTACCGTTGGGGCTATCTGAGCCTCTAGTGCCATTAGAGTTCAGTATGTCATTGGGGTTAAATACATTTGATCTTTGGCACCGTCAAAGGCATTCTTGCCTTTGGTGCATCAATCTTGATCTATCAAGTATTGCCAAATTTTACTTGGTCTTCGGCGCCGTTGAAGGCATTCTTTGCCTTTGGCATGTCAATCTCGATCTTATCAGATAAAGACCAATTTCTTTGCCTTTGGCATGTCAATTTCAATCTATCAGATGTGGCTGTTCTTAGCCTTCGTGCCTTCAAGACCAGCTAATCTTGGAAGTAATGAAATCTGTATAGCCTTGATACCTTCGAGACCATCCGGTCTTGGCATCATCGAGGCATATTGTTTAGTCTTAATACTTTCGAGGCTATTTAGCCCTAGTACTGTCAAGACTTTTCATCTTCTACGTCATCGAGGTTCCCTCTTAGACGGAGATGTGTCTTCTACATCTTGAAGTGTTGTCTGTCCCTTTAGATGGAGACTATTTTAGCCTTAGTACTGTCGAGATCGTTCAGTCTTATTACCATCGAGACTTATTCTTAGTATCATCGAGACTGTCTAGTCTTGATACTTTCAAGACTGTTTAGCCTTAGCACTATCAAGATCGTTCAATCTTAGTACTATCGAGGTTTGTCTGATGTCATCGAGATTCACTCTAGACGAAAAGCGTCAATCACCAAAATGCATCTCTTTGGTGAATGTGGGGTGCACTTCGAGGGCCGTCTTTCCCCTTGGCAGAAGTTGTTTTAGCCTAGTACTTATCGAGGCTATTCAGCCTTGGTACTGTCAAGGCTGTTTGACCTTCTACGTCATCGAGGTTTGCTCTAGATGGAGGCGTATATTTGTTGAGACTTGTCTCCCGGGCATGTATGGTGTGCACTCATCTCTCGTGTTTCTTCATGTCAGATGATCATAATAGGAGTCATGTAGGCTTCATAATCTGCATAGCTTCAACAATAGTCATTAGAAATGTATTATTTGTCTTTCGGTGCACTTCATTAAGATATCTTAATCAAGAGTTGGACTTTTATTGAAGTCACGTCTCAAATATTCATTTGCGACATTACCACATGTCATCATCTCACTAAGATATCTGTCTTTGCAATTTTCACTATAGAAAATTATGTATAGGTCAATTTTGGTCGAATGGGTCCTTTTGGTCAGTCGATGGTGGTTGGCTGCTCGGCCAGTGAGCATGCCAAGTTTGTGAGGCTTTCGACTGACTTTCGGCTAGCCGATCAGGCATCTGACACGGTTTTCTGAATTATTCAGTATTAATACATGGTTAGTGTTCTGGCCATAACTTCCTATATACTTATCGGAATCACCTCAATTTTGTTTTGACATGTTCCTAATAAATGGGAGAATCTAAGAAAATATAAAATAAATTATATATAATATTTATATAGGGTTCTCTAATCGATACTTTCTGATATTGGTAATTTTCTAATTTTTATTCTTCTTTTGGGTTTCTTAACAGATGGTGATGATAAATCTGTCTTTATTGGATCTTTGTTTCTGGGTTTTAATTAAAAGAACATGAGGAAGGTATAGAAATCAATCATAAGAATTCCTTCATGTTTACAACATTAGGCTCGAAGTAAATACACAAGATAATGAAGGAAAACTCACCAAGTTTGCTGTAGATTCTTTCTTTGATGTGTGTTCTTCAGTTTTTTGGGTTGTTGGTCTTCTTCTAGATCCTCCTAGGGTTTTCCACGAAATGGATTTGTTTCTAATCCTTTAATTTACTTATTTCACTAGTCTTTATAATGATTTAAGAGTTTTAGTTGTATTAGGACTGTTAACTATGTTTGGAAGTTATCTAGACTCCTAGTTTAATTATAACCCGTGTTTATTAATTACCTATTGATTACCCACGAAAATTATTATTATTAAATAATTAAGTGTTTATTTCCTTGGGCCTAATGGATCTTACTTAAGCCCATTAGATTAGTTACTAAGCCCATGTCTAGTCTAGATAAGCCCAACTAAAGTAAATAAGCCCAGTTTTCTTATTCTAAGCCCAATTAATTTACTTTAGCCCTAATTATTTTTGTAAGTTCTGAACTTATTTATTTTGAGTTACATATCAGTTTATAATTATGGTAATTACCAACTTTAGGTTAGTTTTAGGTATGAATTTATTAAATTACTATGTTACCCTTCTATTTAAAATTCTTTTCTAGTTCTAGTTTTTCAGGTCCTTCAAAGACCCCCCAATGGTTTACTATTTTATCCATCACTTTGAGAAAAGTCCTGCAATCTCTCAGCCTACATCGAGCTACTCCCTTGCACGTAGGGCCCTCGATTATTGGTTTGTTCAGAAGAACCAGAAGGCTGACTCATTGTACTTACTTCCACTGCCTTTCCGGATTAGGATTGTGCACTCACATAATCATTGTGTTCCCACAACTGGACATATTAGGTCCCTGTTGTTATACTTGTTAGTTTATTAGCTTTATATTGTTTCTTGTCACCCAATGAATGACATTAGTGTAACACTAGTGTCGTCACACCCCAAAATCCATGGCACGATAATCTAGGTCCACGTGTACTCCTGGTGTGACCTTCAACTTCTCGTGGGATGGGTACCAAACCACAAAGCATAAATAATAAAAACTTGTACAACAGAAGCATAAATAAATTTGAAACTCTATATTAATATAAGTTCAATCCAAAATCCAGATTATAACTGTCACACCTCGGATCCAAGATATTTGATCTCAAGGACTCCAAGGTGCGACCTTCCGATCCAAACCCATTTGGATACGAAAACCAACCACAACACAATATAATAACATGCATACGGAAGCTGAATCAAAATCAAACCATCCGAAAACATCCCATTCATTACAACATTGTCTTAAATCCTAAACAGAACCAATAAAAGTCAAACTTCTTCTAATCTATTACATCTCAAAGCAAAATGAAAACGGAAAAAAACAAGTAAAAACTTCATCCTTCTTTGCATCATTCACTCTGATTCTTCTCCTTAACCTATTGGATGAACATCAAACGTAGGTGTGAGCTTATGAAGCCCACTAGGAACCTAAAGTCCTAAGTCTCAAATCATCAATAATAAAGCTAGCCACATACATAAACTCACTATACATTATTAACATGACCAAAATCATTCAAACTTAACACATGCATTAGTAATTAATCGCATCATTATATGAATATCAAAAATAGCAAAATAGAAGAAAAGAATGATATTATGATAATGCAGAAAAACATAAGGAATGCTGAAATGGATAGATGCTTATGCAAAATTGATGAATAAACACAAAGAATGCAATACACAAATTATGAATGTCAATTAATGCAATTCCGGTGATCACCCGGTTTCCTAATCTAGTCGACCACCTCATTCATCCCATGTGTACATTATGGTTTTGCAGGATTTGCAGCCTACCCATAATGCTTTGTTCTATCAAGTATACGGGTTAATACCCAAAGAGTTCGCATCAGGATTGTTCCTATCAAGTTTAGGGATCCTCATCCGAAGGAGTTCGCACATGAATCGTCCTTTGAAACACACATATATGTCAAGTGTATGGACTTCATGCCCAAGGAGTCCTCAACGCGATAGTCCTCAACAAATAATCAATTTAGGGATTTCTACCCCAAGATTCCTCCCAAGGATAGTCCTTACACATCAATCACACCATATTTTATCATTCTCAAGCATATTTATATTTGGTCACATATGGACCATTCACCACCATTCATGCAGAACACTTTTAAGCCATTCTCACATACCCCATTCCATCATAAGCCATTCTCACATGCCCCATTCCATCATAATAACATGCTAAATATGTTAAAAACACTCATAAAAGCCAAATTCATAATTTTCGGTCACTTGACCAATCCCAGCAGGATAGCAAACATCCCCCATTATCACACACAACATCATAAATACATAAAATTGACAAACTACTGTCAGATTCAATTTTAAAAACACCTATATATACTTTATGTAGAAAATTACCTCAAACGGACCAAGTTGGCCAAAAGAGGCATGCCGCTGGGTCTGCCACTAGGCTGTCGTGCCCTAAGGTGTAGGCTCATGGCACACCGTTGCGCTCCCGCGCCCCATGCAGCACACGCACGGCATACCGCTACCCCAGCGGCAGTTGGGCTCAAGGCCAGCCTACTCAACCAGAATAGCTCAAAACCCCTATATTGCCCCATTTTTCATTATTTTAGATTTTCACTTATTATTTAGCACACCTATCATGCATAATCTTGTCTGTTACTACTTTCTAAACATTTTCCATGAGTTCCATTCCACCAATTCTCATTAAAGTAAAACACACACATAAGCATATACACACATGCACACACACACACACACACATATATATACTTACATGCTAGAACGTGGAGAAAATATGATCATAAGCATAAGCAATGCATAGAAGAAGAACATACTCCATAAGCACACGTAGACACACATCATATATCTTCCACTCTGAGTCACAGTTAGATCTAAGATTAGATACACCCACACACCTATATACACACATACACACACTGATATACATAAGTACACATACATAAACATATTCACACCTTCTTTTGCTAAAAACCCAAAAAAATATGCAGATATCCTTCTTCTTCCTCTTTCTTCTCCCACTTCATCTCCTTATTCCAGCACTCTCTTCTTTCTCTCTCGTTCTTTTCTTTTTCTCTTTTCTGCATTCTCTTCTTTTACATAAAACTGACGTACGTTTTTTCCTCTCTTTCTCTTTTTTTTTTTCTCTCCAAACCAAAAACCTTAATCCCTTGTAGTACTCGCACCTCCCTATTCCCTTCTTAATTCTATAGTGATCCTAACTCGGAAATAAATATAATAATTAATTTAAGATTAATTAAATGAATGAAATCCAAACTTAATTTGATTGTATTATGCATTTAATTAATGAACTAATAGTGATATTAATAATATGTTCTAAGAGTTGTATGATGGAATTGTGGTCAAGCCGTAATTAGGTATGAGTTTGTTTGGCCTTGAACTGGGTTAGTGGGCTTAGTTCAATCTAGTTGTGTGGACCCAGGATTAACATGGTTAAATTAGTAATTTACACTAGATTCAATCTGGAAGATAGGGGAAGTTGGTTGTAATAACCTAAATCGAACATTTTATATTTCAAAATAATGAAAATGATCAAAAGGGGTTTTATAAGAATTATTTTGCATTTTTCCTGAAATTATTAGTGTTGAATTACAAGCTAATTAAAGCATAGGCTGGTTTTCGAACAAAAGTATACGTTTTGAGGTTGAGGTGTAAATAGAATGCTTGTTGGGTATTTCTTGTAATTTACAGATTGAATTACAAAATGGAAACGCATGGGTGTCGTCGGGTGATCATGAGGTTGGATTGTGAGAGATGGAAGCAGAGTTTCCATAAGACTCTCCCTCACCTTCCATATCAGTTTGAAGCTTATTTTGGAGAGTTCCTTAGGGAGAGAACAAGAAGAAGAATAAAGGTAGAGAAAAGGTTAAACAAACCTAGCCCTAGCAGTCATTTGCATTGGAGAAGAAGAAGAGAAGAAGGGAGAAAGCTTACCGATCAAAAAACTCATCACAAAGAGAAGTAAGTCACATTTCTGTATGATCAGCCTGAACGATCATAGTTGTTTTTCAAATTTTTTGTTTGGATGTGATGTCTAGTGCATGATTTATTCTTTAAATTTGTGATTAATCAATGATCTAATGTATTTCAATTTATTTGGTAATGATTTCAATGGTTTACAATTATTCCACATGATTTCAGATTGAAGGTTTTCAAGTTCTGGGTATTCCGGACGAATCTGGGATGTTGCCCCATGTTCCGTCGGCAGGCACCGATACACCGACCCGCCTACCGACAGGGCTAAAAATGCACAGGAAGGGTCTGTCGGCAGGTGGTGTACACCAATCCGCCTGCTGACAGGGACCTATTTTGGAGATGTTTAGTTGCTAAAGGGGGTATACCCTATCTTCCAAGTCACCTATGAATCAAAGTAAGTATAGATTTGGTCTTGTGAGATCAAGAGCTGGTATATGGACTTGTACTCACCTAAGTAGGGCCTACACGGTTTTCCACGGCACACCTCAGCCCCGCCAACCAACCTGCCGACAAGCAATGTGAGTTGGGGTTTTGACCCCGTTGTTTGGCAATTGGTATCATAGACCTTGGTGAAGTTATTATATCCGGTTTGAACTGAGGTTCTTTGGCTTTTTCGATATTAGATGATTAGTATTACATACTTACGATCTATTATGTATTTGTACTTGTGGATAGGATACCTGTAACACCCCCAAAAACATTTTGCTTTCTTCTTTGGGCGTTTCGGTAATTCTCTTTGTTTTTGGTAGTTGTTAGTCAATTCCAGTGAACAATTCTTCTTTTGGTGCACCCTTGTTGTGTTCTCTGACCAACACCATAGCCTGGCTCCTTTAATGAGCTTGGATGGTTGAGATTTGTTCACCCATCCAAAGGGGCAATGGGAGGGTTGAGATCCGTTTGAGTTTGAGGGTATGGTTTAAAGACAAGTCTTCAAAACCCCAACCTCATTTTCTATTGAGAAATTTGGCTGAGAAGAGAAGGAGAGAGGAGGAAGAAGCTTCAAGGGAGAAGAAGACCAAGGCTGGAAGAGGATCAAGCTCGAGCCCGCCATTTTTTCCCAAGAAGGAAGAGGATTTGCTGATCAAGTAAGTGTATTGTGTACACTTGTGATGTGTTCTTGGGATTTTCACATGATTCTTTACACATGAATGAGTTCATGTATGTTGGTTGATGATTGTGCATTCATGAGCATCATTTCCTAGTATGACATTCATGATTGTGAAGTGGAATGTGGATATTATTTGTTTTAGGGTAAATTATTTATGTTCTTGATGACTCTATGAAATTTCTTGTGTGATTTACCTAATGATCGGTTGATTATTTATGTTGTAGTATTCCCTTGTGATTTAACTCCTATTTGGACCTAAAATTAACCCTAAAATGTTAACCTAGGTGGAGGGGATTCAAAAACACAAGTGTTGGGCCGAACTGGGGCAAAAACCCAAAAATCGCACCCGTCCGTGGGTGCATTGTTCTGCCGACAGCACCTACCAATGAAGTTTGGTGCAGTGTGACCCTATCGGTGGGTAGGTCGTTCTACCGACAACCGGCCGACAGTGACTTGAAATCATAGTGTGTTGGTTGGTGGGAGGTCGGTCCGCCGACAGCACTTACTAATGGCGTCGGTGGATTCGTCGGCGGTACCGACGGAACCACCGACGGTAATAGACTTGGACTTGGACTTGGTCGGTGGCTCGTCGGTGACACTGACGGGTCCCACCGACGGAGGTCTAGGTGGGTGGTCGGTGGTACCGACGACATTCACCTTGGAGACTTTGGACTGTTGGTCGGTGGGTTGTTGGTCCACCGACGGACCCACTGACGGAGAACTTGGTTTGGTATTAGCATTTGGTCGGTGGGTGGTTGGTGGTACCGACCGCACCCATTGAGGATACCCTTTAGACTTTAGTTGTTGGGTTGTCGGTCCACCGACGGACCGCCGACGAAGAGATTGGTTTTTGTTTTAGTGTGTGGTTGGTGGAACCGATGGGACCCTTTGAGACCCTATCGGTGAGTACGTCGGTCCATCGACGGGACTCGCCGACAATGGGTAATTGAGCTACAATTATGGGAGTTTTTGGAAGGGGAATTGATACCCCAAACTTGCCCGTTGTTGTACCACATTGTTTGAGCCTTGTCTCATACTATTACCTATGTGATGTGTGATTGTTGTTGATAACATAATCATGCATGATAATGTTAATTGGATTTGATGATGTGAATGAACTAGTGGAATGAAACTAGAACCTTTACTTTTATGCATGACCCGTAGCGTATCATGTATGGGTAGTTAATGATTGACTATGTGTGAGAATGATGTGATCATGTAGAATACCATTTCTGCCATTCCATCATCAGTTCTTGAATACGTGAATGTTATGATTTGCATGTCTAGATTCAGTGATGATTCCCACTTGATGTTATGTTGCTGTAATGACCTAAACTCCCAAAATTAATTTCTTCCTCTAATTTAAATTATTTGAATTAAATTAATGTGCATATGTGTATATAGTTCAGTGTTTAATTTGACTAAGGGTAT
>JAUPMG010046644.1:0-14051 GCA_031762675.1 Pachysandra terminalis | reverse complement strand
GTTCAATACACACTTGACTATACTCATAAACCTCACGAAATCATTTCTATAATGAAATCAGGCATCCAAATATCATTCATATGAAATCTGTAAATTTCTATACATAACAATTACCAGTACACAGAGAACTCATTCTCATGTGATCCTTAAATCAAAACACTGATACAAGATTATGCGGATAAGATCAAATCACAATAGCACAACCCTAGCAGACTTTGTATTCATGGTTTAAACAATTAAAAATCAGAAACTAGATATGCAGCACCTTCTTAATCGATAATGGAAGTAAGAAAATAGAGTATGTCATACATTGTACACAGACAACCAGATTAGCTACTTACTTGATTAGGATGATGCTAAGCAACGAAAGATGATCCTCCTTGTCTTCTTCTTCTTCAAGATCTGCTCACTGCAACCCAAACCCAGAAAAACAGTGCTTATCCTTCTCTACCTTCTTCTTCTCTCCAAAAACTCTACAGCAAAACCCAACGAACAAGATAGATTAGGAAGTCTTCTCTCTCTCTGGAAACCAACCCAACGAATAGGGAGATAACTCTTCTCCCCTACAATCTCTCCCCTCAAACTCTAGGATTAAGCCACCTCACTCAACCACGTTCTCAACCTCTCCCTTGATACCAGTTCAACGCACGGTTGTGCGTTGAACCAATTCAAACAAAAAGATTAATTACACTAGTTACCCCCTTAATACATATAATTACAGATTGACCCCTGATTTAATTAATTAATTAAATTTACACCCTAAGTCTAATTAATAAATAAAACAAACAATTAAATACCAAAAACATAAAGGGATAAAAATTTTCTTAAGGGTCTAGGTCATTACAACTTTAGCGCCCATAATGCATTTAATGCAAGTCTAGTCAGCACATGGGAATACAGAAGGCTAATGATGTGTTTGATTTCAAAACTCAAATTGCATCAATCAGAATATGCCATTTGGTATTATATATCAGAATTACATGTTTCGAAAACCCATTTTGAAATTTAGAGAAACATTCCGAAAGTCCACATTTGTTGAGAGAATTTTCTCACATCTGTTGGAAGACTTAAATCAAAATACAACAATATCTTGAGATCTACTTGAGATAGGTTTTAAACATTCGAGTTCTCACATATGTGAGAGAATTAACTCGAAATAATATACATTCTTAGGATCTACTAGAGATGGACCTTAGACTTTCGAAGGCTTACATGTGTAAGAGAATCTCAAAAGACAAGTAGTTCTTCGAATGCCTACCTACGGTAGGAGAATCAAATTCGAAGCTCTATATTTCGAGGGCCTATGTATATAGGAGAATCTCGAAATAAACAAGTATCCTGAGGATCTACATGAGATGGACCTCAGAACTTTGAATGCTTACTCACAGTAAGAGAATTATATTCAAAGTAGAATGTTACATTTTGAAGAGAAAACTCTCAGAGAAAACACATTTGAATTACATGGTATACTATCTTGAGGATCTACATGATTATTAGAGATATATATCGAAAATTACCTTTTAATAAATATGCATTTACAATGTAGATATACATCACATTCTAAATGCAAGGGGCTATTGATGATGAGCCAATTTGAAATTTGGTTCAATCCAATCACATTTTGACACGTGGCAAGGTCAATGGTGTAATTATGCATACAAAGATTGTAAAAATTATAATTTCGAATAAAGATTGAAAGTATAGTTCGAGAAAGCCCATTCAGGGAGAATCATCTCAAAATTAACAATATATTTCGAAGTCCTACTCAAGATAGGTCTCGAATCATATTCTTGAAATAAGATGTTCGAGACACAGAAGTATATTTTGGTTAACCACCTTAAATTATCATCAGTATTTCGAAGTTTGGTATTTCGATAAACATTTCGAAATAACCAAGCGATCATAGTAAAATCATTGATATTCTGAAACACCTTTCGAAACAGTCATTTTAATGACTCGAAAGTCACTCACTTATACATAGGGGGAAATAAATCTTAGACGTTCAGGAATGGATGGCCAGAAAGATAAGTCTTGTCAAGATCCTTGAAGATTTTGAAGCATTTGAAGACTTGAATCAATACAGAACAATAACGTATCATTACTGTTTATAAAAAAAAAACGTATCATTACTGTTATAACGTTACACTGGTTGAATTAACCAAACGTTGTGAAAGCATTGATTGAAGCGTTACATATTGAATTAGACGTTTTGATATTGAATATTCAAATCAAAACGCCTGTTCAATCAAACGTCTTCAATCCGTTCATGAAACGTCGCAAACGGTTAGATAATGAGTCTGAGGCTATAAAAGGTGGATGAAGCTCAGAAAAAAGGATCGAAATTTTGAGCATTTGGACATTCTCTGAGAACTTGCAGAGCATTTTGTCTTAGAATCCTTGTTCTGAAGTTTAACAAGTTCTGTGCTGTCTTTCTGAACCATTCCTAACTGATCTTACCATTTTTCCTCTTTGTATCCTTGGAAACCTTTCATTGGAACGGTCTATTTTGATTTAGGCCAGTGAAAGCAAGTATTTCGAACTTTTGATTGCTCAAACCAATTGATTAATTGACATTTTGGGTCATTTGCCAGTTTGTGCATCACCAGTACCGGATCAGCGATCTGGATCGAGATCGGCCCAGATTGGTCCGATCCAGGATCTCGAGAATAAAAACCTTGCCCTACATCAAACATGTTCCTAACCAATCGGGTCGGGTTCAAACCAGCATGGGCAGAATCTGCTTTTAACAAACTTTTAGGTAAAATACAGATTTTCAAGGAAAATAAATAATTTGTTTAACATATTCACTTACTTACTAATGATCAACATATACTTGGATGCTAAGGTTTTAAATATCGCCGATATTTTGTCAAAATTTTGCCATTTCCCCCCTTGGCGAAATGACGATATTTTCCCATTTCGGCAAAATATCGACGAAATAAGGGCGAAATTTGGCAAAATTTTGGCGAAATATCGCTAGTCACTCTTAGTGACATGACCAGCGATATCGAACTTTAAAACCTTGCTTGGATGGCAATGGGGTAGGTTAGGCTAAACATAAACCTGACTTGTGCATGGTGCAGGTGACACGCCCCATTGCCATACCTACTCAATACATAGGAAACGCATATGTAATAATTTCTTATGACCCCAAATCCCAATTGAGACACCTTGCCATGAGGCTTTCTATCAGGCAGGTACTACTCACAACTAAAGCTGCGTTTGGCCCGGCTTCTATAAGTACTTATTGCAGCTTATAGATTATATAAGCACTTTCTAAAATTAAATGTGTTTGGTAGCGCTTATTGGTAAGTGCTTACCCATAAGCACTAGAGGAAGGCTACCCATGAGGAGAAGCTGCTGAGAGCAGCTTCTCCCAAACTCTTATGCGTTAAGCTATTTCACAACTATATTAATATTTTTAAAATACCCATTTTACCCCTAAACTTCCGTAAGCACTTAAATAAATGTTATTTCTAAAATTTAATAATATTTTTATAATATCTATTTTACCCCTAAACTTTCATAAGCACTTAAATAAATATATTTACCAAACACTATTTTCTTCAAATAAGCAGTTTATTGTTGTTGTGGATAAGCGCTCCCATTGAGCAACTTATCTAATGAGTGTTTATCCATAAGCACAAGCTGGGCCAAAGGCAGCCTAAAGGTATCAACAGGCGAAGTTCATGATGGGTATTGGTTACCCAAAACCAAATCCAATTACAGTCTCGATTCAAGGTTTCATCCGGTTTGGGGCTGGATATGGACCAGCCCCTTCTAATATCTCTTATCGGTTATCTATCTTTTAACTTTTTAAACTAATAAAACATTAAAAACTTCGATTATTAAACTGGTATGCATATAAAAAAGTCGAGAAAAGAACAAAAATATAATAGATATCATATTTCAGTCACTTGTAAAGTTTTACATAATTATGTATGTTATCGGTATACGTGGTGGGTCCGAATCAGGTGTAGTTTTCATCTGTTTTCCCTTTTTGTGTTCCGAGACCTTACCTGATCAGTAATAGATTCTATATAGTTCGAACCGCACCCTACTACCTGTGTATCTGGTGCCCATTGAAACCCCTACTCCTTCCTACCCACACAAAGCATGTACAACAAGGCCTAGCCCGGTCATGAAGAACCAAAGTGCCCATGCTCAGCCAATACCTGCCTCACGTTACATTTGCATGCTTTCTCCCTACTCCACAACTTGAATGGACAATACACATTGCATGCACGTCTTTTAAAATATCACAGAAAGTGCGACCCTTATTTGTCCCATACACATGGTCCAATTGATGGGACTGATTTGAATGGCGTATTAAATTAGACTAATGCCTCCTTGTGTAAGACAGACTTTAAACATTGGATGTTCATATAATCCAGACATATTAGAAGACATTACATGCTCCCCCACTAAGAATGAAGCCCAGTAGCCTAAGGCTTGTATGTGCTAGAGGCCAGGTTATAGAGACAGCAAATCTACTGGAAGTGGTGATCCCAGCCATACACAGCACACATAAACTAAAGCAGATCTGTGAATTGATAACCTTGACTAAAGTGCATGCTGCAACTTAATCTCGCTGTCATCAAACATAAAAGGAAACATAATATATTCTTGGAAATGTACCTCAATAAGTTGGTCATAATTGGATTTCAGCAACTTGATTTTCCGATCACAGTAATCTTTTCCTTGAGCCATTGTTTTCTAATCAAGACATAACCATCAACAAAATCAGGCTGCAATGTTAGAAGTTATGGTCCTTATGGAGAGGAAACAAAGGAAAAGCAATTTGACAAGATTCATATTATTTCTTCCTACAAGGTAAACGACAACGAGGCAAGAAAATATGCATCTGTTAATTTTCACTGTTCTATTTAATTCTTTCGTGTCTCTAATTATATGAACAATTGATTGGCTTCTCTACCATCACTAAAATCACCACACTTCACCCCCTAAGGTCTCATTATCCGTGCCATCTCCGAGACTGCTGTAGAGAAAATGCAGTCAAGCTGAAGTGTTTTGTCTCCTAAAAGGTTTAAAAGGAGATGAAAGGTTGATTGATGTCGGAAGGTTAATTTTGTTAAGGGTGACTCTTTTACTGTTTTTATTGCATCGCCGGCTCCAAGGCTTGTGGTTGGAGGTGTACTCATGCTTTGTGTTGGATTTATGTGATGGGTCGACCCGGTTGGTCCGACTTGTTTGGGCAGACCCGGGTCCCCACTTAATGGGACGTCCATGCTTGGTGTGAGACCAAGTGTGATTTGGACTCTATCTCCTAATTAAATTAGGAGAGAGTCCAAGATAGAGTTGAGTGGAGTCTCCTATTTAGGAGACTCCTCACTCCCATTCTATGCTATCCACGTTTTGGAGAGTTCAGCCTAGAGAATCACTCCTCTCTCATCTTCTCTTCTTCCTCTAGAGATCTGGTTTTACTACTTTGATTCCCATATAGAGATCTATTCGAAGATAAAGCATAATAATAACTAAAAAAAATATGAGAAAGCACAAATAGCAAAAGATTCACTAATGAGTGAACATAGGCATACTTATTTATATTTAAGAATCTCTCAATCTACCTTTTGTTTGGTATCTCTGCGTTGATGGTCACTCGACCACTTCCCCATAGGGGAACCGCGGGTTTGAACCCTTGACCCTCCCCAACGAATCCCTTTTTTTAGGGGATGTCCTACCAATGTCTGGGATGGGAGGACAAACTCGTAAGCTACTTGAATATCCTTATAGTGACCCTTCCATTCAGAGCAAGGTTTAATGTATTGGGACTGGATACCAGATTGGCTTGGACCGGTTGCCGGACCGACGATAACGATCGGGACCTACAAGAATAGTCACCCGTCCAGATCAAAATCAGTATGGACCGTCCACTAAACAAATTAAAAAAAAAAATACAGGACCAATCAAATTGATTGTGCTGGTTCGGTCCAGAGCCATTGACGTCCGGTTCCAGTATGAACGGGCCCGTCCGTACAACCATGATTCAGACATCTAAATTTATGAATCAGATATTTAAATGAAATGTCTTTTGAGTCTGACTACGCACGTGGGGTGCCTCTATATAAATAGAGTTGGGTTTTTTAAGGTATAGGAAATGCACAAGGTACAAATGACGTTTTAGTGATTTCAAAAAGTCTTTTGTTCTTAGCTCAAACTCTTTAAGACTTTTTAAGATTCGGTGAATTTTGTTAGTGAAAATATTGAAATGCCAAAGTTTCCCTTAAGATAATTTTTTGAAATTGCAATTTGACCCTTATCTCTTTTGCCCTTTTCTTCTTCTCTTCCTACTCAATTTTGGGAACGAGCTCAAACTTGTTCATCTTCTTCTCCTCCTCCTACGCGCACGACACTCACAAGGTTAAGGGTTTTCGTCATGTTCAAATCGATTGGCTGTTTCTTCCTCACTTCCTACTGCGATTTTGGGAATGAGCTCAAGCAACTCCCATACCAGGGTTTTCATGCTGCGATTTGTACAAACAGATCCCAGCAGCAAATCATTTGTAGTCCAAAAGATCTTTTGATTGAAGCATATTGCTTTATAAAGGATTATAGAATAAACAATGCCTCTTTGAGAAGCTCTCATGTAATTTTTCTGGTTGGGCTGGAAATGGATTGAAAAAGTGCCAGATTTACTTCTTTTAGATGCTCTTATTTAATGGTTTTGATAGAGATGTAAATGGATGGAACCAAAACCTATTCAAATCTAATATATGTATACAGGAAGATCTGGATTTGTTAAAGAGATTTGTTGGATCTAGAATTCTCTTTCCATGAAATTGAGAGTAAGGATTAATTTTAAAGTAGGATGATTTAAAAAAAAAATGAAGTTCAATCTTTTTCGGTTTTTCTTACATTAGATTTAGCAAAATCCTTGCCATATGAAGGCTTGTTCTATAAGAGAGCATTTCAACTTGTGTTTGTTTATAACTTGTTATAAAAAATAACATATTAGAGGGAATTGTTTTAGAACTTGTTATAATCAATCACAAATTGTGTTCGTTTATACCAACTTGTTATAAAAATTAACAACTTAGCTGGGAATTGCTTCAGAACTTATTGGATCTAATATATGTATACAGGAGGATCTGGATTTGTTCAAGACCTTTGCTGGATCTAGAATTCTCTTTCCATGAAATTGAGAGTAAGGATTAATATTAAAGTAGGATGATTTAAAAAAAATGAAGGTCAATCTTTTTATGTTTTTCTTACATTAGATTTAGTAGAATCCTTGCCATATGCATGCTTGTTCTATAAGAGAGCATTTCAACTTGTGTTTGTTTATAACTTGTTATAAAAAATAACAAATTAGCTGGGAATTGTTTCAGAACTTGTTATAATCAATCACAACTTGTGTTCGTTTATACAAAATCGTTATAAAAAATAACAACTTAGTTGGGAATTGCTTCAATACTTATTGGAGGTAACCGGACACTTTAGTTGGGAATTGCTTCAGAAGAAGATAACACATTTACTTCCGCAAATTCTTCCCAACTTATTGGAGGTAATAGAAGTTTTAATTTATGTTTTAACAGTGTATGATAAAAAATAACAAATTAGTAGGGAATTGTTCCTTTAAAAATTGTCTTTAAATTGTTTCCCATTACAGTTCCAGGCTTGTTCCTTTATAAGCTTCATTTCTTTGTGAGCTAGTTCGATTAGGAAGCAAATGGGAAAATTAACAGAAACCCTAAGTTCCCAAATCGCAGCAAGAAGAAAACCCTCAACCCTCTTGTGAGTGTCGTGCGCGCAGGAGCAAGAGAAGAAGATGAGCCAGCTTGAGCTCGTTCCCAAAATCGCAGTAGGAAGAGAAGAAGATGAGAAACAACCAATCGATTTGAAGATTGAGCTCGTTCCCAAATCGCAGCAAGACGAAATCCCTCAACCCTAGCTCTTGTGAGTGTCGTGCGAGCAGGAGGAAGAGAAGAAGATAAGAAACAGCCAATCGTTCCCAAATCGTTCAAGCAGGAGGAAGAGAAGAAGATGAACAGCTTTGAGCTCGTTCCCAAAATCGAATAGGAAGAGAAGAAGAAAAGGGCAAAAGAGATAGGGGTCAAACTGCCATTTTAGAAACTTATCTTAAGGGCAATTTTGGCATTTCAACATTTTTACTTAAAAAATTCACTGAATCTTAAAATATTTTAAAGAGTTTGAGATAACCACAAAAAGACTTTTTCAAAGCACTAAAACGTCATTTGTATCTTGTGCATTTCCCTTACCTTAAAAACCCCAATAGAGTTTATCAAGCTCACTTGTAATATAAACCCTTAAAAGGGCATTCTAATATTCATTATTCAAAAAGAAAAAATAATTAAGGGGGAACTCGTTTTGAGTTACACTTTTTGAGAGAAACTTAAAGTCAATCATGCTTTTAAAACTGTAATAAAATTGGTTGACCTTTTTAAAGTGTTTTAAAACGAGTGGTCCTGCATTGTAGCGGGACCACTCCTTCCCAAAATGCCCTTTTGCCAAATTTTGGTTTTTTTTAATACAATTGAAATTAGGGGAAAAATATCTATTATACCCTCTCTTTAAAAAATCTTCTAATTCCTCTTCTCCTCAACCCGACAACAAAAACAGAACAGACCCTCATCTCCTCCCTCTCCTCTTTGACGCACGCAAACCCCCCATGCTCCTTCTTCTCCGGTCCTCACCTGCAACACCCTCGGTCTATCATTTTCAGCTCAGATTCAAATAGAACGGAGAGCTCAAAACCCTAGCTCTTCTTCTTCATCCATCTCCGGCGATGCCTGATGGCGACGACGTATCTCTCCGGCTGCGCTTATCTTCTTCTTCATAGGGAATCTAAAAGGCTTTGAGGTTTTTTGGGGTTCTTCTTCTCCACGACATCAAGAAAAAAATCCGAATCAAGGAAGAGGAGAGCAACCTTTTGTTCTCCAAACTCTCTGCACAGACCCATCTAAATCCTAGGTAATCCAAACCATAAAACCCCAACCGAATCCTTCTCAAACCCTAGGAAAAATCTTTCGTCTCTCACCCCAACTCCAATCTCTGCAAATCGAAATCCAAACCCCATATTAGGTTTTAATCGAATCCCTTGCAAAATCCAGATCGTGAAAACCCAAACAAACCCTCCTTTACTCTCTGTCTGTCCTATCAAATACCCATCCAAATGTTCATACTTTTCTCAAAATATGACTCTCTTGCTAGCCAATTCAGTCGAAATCCTAGAACCAATTTTTTCTTTTACATGTTAAACCCAATCATCTCCTTTTCTCTTGGATTTCTCAGAAATTTCCCAATCATCCATCTTCTGATTTTGTTGGTTTCAACGAAACCTTTGATGCTCTATTGTTTGCTACAATCATCTTCAAGCTCAAGCTCAGATACAGAAGTTGTAAGCCAAAGATTCAGGAGATTAATGGCTAATACAGGTGTGCAAGGTACCGTCTTTTTCTTTCTTTCTCTGTACACGACTTCATGAGAATGAATACGCTTGGAAAAGTTATAATAGGTTGGATTTTCTTTGCTTATATTCTGGTCAATTACAATTCGGTTGCCTCCACGTCAATCCATCCTATGGGTTTAAGGAATATATCTCAGTTTTAGACTTTTCTTGGATTTCATCCAATTTTAAGATAATGAAAGTGATTTCAGTTATTTTGTAGTATTTATTGTTATAGTTCATCAGATTTTTTTTAATGCTGATTTACTTATGGAAATCTACAGATTCTGGTTTTCTGGAGATTTATTTTATTCTTTGGTGTACTCAAAAAAAAATTTCATTATCAATTTCATGGTTGTTTTCTTAGACTTTCTTCTTAATTGCAATCTTAGTTCTCTTTTTAGATTATTTTATAGTTTTTAGGAAGTTGCAGGCCTATAATTTTAGAGATTTTTGTTTATTTTTTATAGTTTAATAGATTATAAATACATCAATAGATTTTTCCTCTTCATTGAATTTTACCGGAGTTTGCTAGACTTTCTATAGATTTTAGGATTTTTCATATAGTTTTAGCCTCCCTAGATTTTCTAACTTACTATATTCTATGACTTTAGGTTCTTATCTTTTGGTTATTTTTAGAACTATAAAGACTTCTAGTTTTTTTTTAGATTTTTTTAAATTTGGCCAAATAGAATTTTACCAGGTAACCGGTTGAACCAGAAGATATGGTTTCCTAACACCTTCTCATTCTCTTAACTAAACCTCCCTACCCACTCTGGTTAGACCTTTAAAATATTATTTTTGAGTCTATTTTTGAGATTAAATGACTTACCTATGTAACCATTCACAATTAAACCCAATGGATGATAGCGACTTCAATCAACCCGATCTACGTGACCCGAGGTAGCTCACAAAAGTGATTACAATTTCATTTCTTTTTAGGTGATTAGATCATAAAAACATTAAATGTTGTTAAATAGTAATGAACAAAATTAATTTTAAATTATTGATTTGATGTCATATAACAAAACTATTTTCTTTGAATTATTCACTTAATTAACCTAACTAATCCATAGTGACCTTGGTATAAAAACAAGTGTGCCTTTGGGACTCGGTCTTGGCTTTTGGCACGGACCTTAGGTTCTGAACTCTTGAATGGATCTTTCGAGCCTAAGTCTTGTGCCTTTGAACCGAAATCTTGAATGGGTCTTCTGGCATAAATTTTAAGACAATTGATATGCGTTTGTCTTCATGTTGTGAATGGCTTAGCATTCTTGCCTAGTAGAGCTATTGTGCTCCTACTATTTTTTATTTTGGGTTCATTGTATGTGAAGCGAGTCTGAATAAAACCCAATTTCAACAGTCAGGATTGAGCGGACGAATCCCCTTGATTTGTAGCCTCTTTTAGTGTTGTTTTTAATGCATATACTACTCCATATCCCATCTTCCTTATGTTGTATTTCATGGATATGCATTTCCTTTCAGATTGAGGTGATTTCTTATCCCTATCTCTTTCAGTTTTATACTATTTCATTACGTCTCTCTCTGTTTTTTTTACCACTACTAGGTATTGCCAAAATCTGGCCCATTTGTATTGCAATCTGATCAATCAGTTGGATTCTTAATAAACTAGTTAAGATAGGATGTAGCTTAAGTTTGTTTACTAACAAAAAGCACATATAATGCATGGGGTGTGAAAGTAGAACAATGAAAAAGGGGGGAAAAGAGAAGGAAAAGCATGGAATAATAGTCATTTAAAAAAGAAAAAAACAGGTACTCTATTTACTTAGATCACAATTATATCAAGGAAACATAAGAAACATGTTATTATCTCCGAATCATCTTTTTCCCAGAAATTTAGAACAGAACATGGGGTTATCCCCTCCTCAGTCACAAAGCTAAATACTTGTTATCTCTTGTTAGAGATGTGTGTAGACTAACACAAATTCATTCTTTCTCCAATTCATGTATCTCACCTATATATATAGGTGAGATACATGTATGTATGTTTATTTAACTCCATTAATTAATCACACATTTATTATTGTTAATTAATTTCCAGATCAGGGTCACTACAATCTTCCCTCCTTTAGAAAATTCCGTCCCCGAAATTCATCATACTAGGTTTCTAGCATACCCAATCCTAGAGGTTGTTATGCTTCAATTTATGGAATTCTCAACTTTAGCATGCATTCAAATGTACATCATACTCATACTTAATTCACATAAGTTCATACAATAGAAATATTTCCAGTTAAACAAAGTGTGTGATTTGTACACCTTCAGTGTCAGCATTATCTCCCTTGTCCTCTATTCCTCCTATTCTGAAATCTTCATTGCCCAAACCTTGCTCATTCTTTTGCTTCAATGGTGGTTCATCCTTGCACCACCAAGTGTGCAGGGTGATAAGTCATGAATTATTACATAATAAACCCATAATCACATGACTTATCTGGCATTTTCTTTTGCTTCAATGGTGGTGCATCCTTGCTCCACCAAGTGTGCAGGGTGATAAGTCATGAATTATTACATAATAAACCCTTAATCACATGACTTATCTGGCATTTTAAAAGTATCATTTATACTTAATTTATTGATGCAGAGATACTGTTGAGACAAATCCTGGTTGAGAGAATTCAGACCCAGATCGGGTCGGATCAAGTGGATCGGATTTAGCTCAAAAGGAATCAAATTAAGGACAAACGAATAAACCCGATCCGACCCCGACCCAATAACTAAACCGGTTCATCCCATTCTCCAAGGTTTGATTTACTTGGAAAGAGAACCAAAATTAGAAGGAGCCGTTGTTGTTCGTACATTTGAGAAGAAAATAAATTTGGAAAGAAGAAGAAAGGAAACATCATATTGGAGCAAATACAGCACATGAAGAAAAAAGGGAAGAACGTGCAATGAAGCCAAGGAGAAGAACAAATGATCCCTTAGTTTTACTTCGAAATTTGTCAATTCAAAATTCATTCTAAAAGTAATATAGAAGAGGGTCAAGGCTTCTAGAAGTCCCTAGTTTAATTGGTGTTCAATTTTCGTGAAGACTTGCTCCACAAGAAAGGGTTTTCTATTTTGAGTTTAGGAAAGTTACTTCCAGAATTTCACTGAATAGATCTTGGTAATTTGACCATAAATAATTATAGAAAAGTCTAGATAAGGTGATTTTGGTGGCCCTGGAAATCTAAGAGGTAGAGCTACAATTTTTGTGAAGACACCGCAGTCCACCTCGATCATTTTGAAGGTCCAAGCGACGGTACAAGAGGAAACTCGTGGAGTTTCCTGCTTAGATGAAATCAAAGGGAAGTTACTATTTTCTTCAAGGTTTTCTTTTTCAGACTGAAGAGGACGAATTGGAGCTTTATAATAGGGGATCCCATCCATCCCTTCTTATATACTTTTCTGCTTTCTATATGTTTTTGTATTTTTCTTCCATGGAAGTTTAATTTTCTGCAAAGGTTAGGGTCAGTTCTCTTGTAATTGGTATGATTATTTATTTTAATTCTTCTTGATTTTAATTGAACTATGTTTGATTGTTTGTCTATTTTGATTCCTTGTGATGTATGAGTTATTCATGCTTCTTATGAGTTCAATCATGTTTTTCTCATTATTAAGCATAATTTCTAATGGTTTCTAATAGGAATCTAGAATTAAATTGAATGAGTTTTCTAAAGTATTCTAGCCACATCGTGAACCATGATTACGAAGTGTTCCTGAATTATTTTAGTTCAACCGAATCAAAGATCTTCATAGCATTTAAATATATGATATTTTACCTGAGTTACAATGAATTTCATACCGGTTCAAGGAACAACTCCGATGCCTGAGCATTCTCACTATTGAATTTAACCCTTTTATTTATTATTGATCCTTTAATTATTTCCTTTAAATTTATACCAGTAATTTTTTCTCCATTATTTGTTCTTTAATCATCTTTTGTCTTGATATCCGTGCTCTCTGTGGTTCGACCTCGGACTCACCGAGAATTATATTTCTTTGAACTCCTGCACTTGGGAGTGAGCAAGCAAATTTTGGTGCCGTTACCGGGGAGCTACGGTACATTCAGAGGCAATCCCATGGAACAAGCATAACCAGTGGAATTTGCTATATTGGTAACCTCGTTCCATTCTCCCTTCTTTCTATTTTTATTTTTTATTTTTTTATTTGATTTGCATTCGTTGGTGCATGAGCGTTTGGATCAGAAATGAAAAAGGCAGATTAGAGACTATTTGTAGTAACCTTTTTGATACACCTGCACCTTCACACACATTGTCCATAATGGGTGACGAAGTATTAAGTAATCCTGATGAAAACAGGAGAACCATGTATGATTTGTTACACCCTACTCAGAGTTTCATCCCTTCTTGCATCATGTTTCCACCTAATGCACCTCATGCAGAGCTTAAGAAAGGACTTTTGGTTATACTTCCTGATTTTAGGGGTTTGGACAATGAGAACCCCTGTACATATTAGAGCCTTTGATGAAGTCAATGGTAGTTTCTATGCACAAAATGTAATAGAAACTGCTAAGTTGAGATTTTTTTCATTTTCTCTTAAAGACAAGGCTAAAGCATGGTTGTATACCTTGAAACCTAGGTCTATAGGTAATTGGGGTGAGATG
>JAUPMG010046633.1:0-14052 GCA_031762675.1 Pachysandra terminalis | reverse complement strand
TCCAAAATCTGTCGGCCATGGATAAATGCACTCTGATTCTTAGACACCACAGAACCAATCACCGATTTCAACCTATTGGCAAGGACTTTAGAGATAATCTTATACACACTAGAGACAAGGCTAATGGGCCTAAAATCCTTGACTCTCACGGCACCATTTAACATAGGGATGAGGACTAAAAAGGTGGCATTGGTGGCTTTATTAATGATCTCACTAGAATGAAACTCAGAAAAAACTTTCAAAAGATCCTCTTCGATGAAATCCCAACTGTCTTCACTTCTCCTTTTTTCTCTTTTGTGATCGGTTTCTTATGTAGAAGCTTCTTGGTAGCTATCTAATTCCCTCACGTTATGTATGTAAGGACCAATTACCTTCAAAGTCAAAGAGAATAATGACTTATGCCCCACTCTTTTGACACATGTCAAAACATACTTGTTACTGCACCTGCGATCTTTCTTCTTTTTCTTCTAACAACCCATGTTCCATATTCAATGCACCCTATCATGTGAGATGCATCAATAGCTTCTATTTTAGTTTTAGTTTTAGTTTTATTTATAAAAAATGCCTTCTTAGTTTTAGTTCTTGCCCCGGGCTTGAGACCAGTTTCTCTAGCCTAGGTGTTTGTTCGTTTTCTTATTTCCTCCTTTGATCTTTATATAATTCAGCATTTATCAAAAAAAATGCCTTTAAACAATCATGGCATACAATATTTTAGAATGAAAGGAGTTTGTCAGCTTTTGCTTGAATATATTTCCCAAGTCCACTAAGGAGTCGTTTGATTCTTAGGGGTGTAGAATTTTGAATTAAAAGGGAGCAATCTTAAGTTCTTTGATCCATGGTGTTGTTTGTCGGCCATTATAGAGGAGCACTTTCATGGTAAAATAAGACTTACTAAGCAGATTTGCAGGTGCTATGCAGATTTTCTGTGTACTGATCATCCACTCAAAGATGTTTGAGGGTGTAAACTGGGATGATTACTTCTCGATTGGGGACATCTTATTTCAGGCCCACAAGGCTGGTTGTAAGGACTTCATGTATTCTATTTTTTGTATTTTTTTCTATAAGTTGTGTTTCTTCTTGCATAGCAATTTTGATGTTCATTTTTATATCCTCTTTATGATGAATTGATATTGTATTTTTAGTTGCTGATCAAAAGAGAGATGGAAAACTTTTCTTCTATGAAAAAATAAAAGAGGGTACCTCTCAAAAGGGAGGGGGGATGTACTTGTTTCATATGACTGTCTCTATGACGAGATAGAACAAACTCCAGAAGGATGTTCAATGAGTTGGAATGGGACAAATGTAAGTACCACTTGATGGAAAAGGTGAAGGCATTCAGACTAAGAGCACAAGGGGATTTAGGCTTGAGACCTTTAGACTCTTTCTAATCAAGCTCATCTTAGGAAAGTGGTCTTAGAGATACAGTGAGACTAGAATCCTTTGGAGAACCACTATTTATTCCAAATATGAAGCTGAAAAAGCAATCGGGACAGTGCTTTTGAGTAAAGAACTTAATAAGATAAACCAATATTTATGAGAAACCTTGAAGAGTATCCAGTTCCTGGTAGGTAATTTATAGAGATTTGTCTAAGAATATCGGACATGTGTTTGTCCGATTCCCTTTGAATAGCATGTCCAAACTTATTCTCCATGACTACTAAATACTAATCAGGAGGCTCTGGCCACACATATCCTAGTGAGAGAATGTGGTCCTAAGTTAAGATTGTTCAGTTGATGAGACCAATTCACTTACAAAGTTGATTCCCTTGTGAAGGTTGGAAACTCTTCAATAACCTCTTTTCCTCATAATGGTCTCAAAGATGATAGCTTTGGTGTGGCAAGGGTTCTTTTTCTGCGAGATCTTTACACAAAACACCTCTCCCGGTTGAGTCAGAATTCAGCCTTGCCAAACTTGCACAGAAGACCCTGTGACATTAGAGATGGCATGTTTCCTGTTGACAGTATCCGTGGACAAGATATTGATGATCAACTCATTAAGAGGATGTGAATTACTCCATAAAGATGTGTGCACTGACAGATGGAGTTGGAAGTCAGCCGGGCACCTGCAATTGCATTACAAACGGTTTTGTATGTCCTGGGTCATGCTAAGGATGTTGACCAACACTTTAAGCACTTGGAGAATTTGAAGAGGAAAGGAACTAAGGAATCTTCGTCCTTCAGTTATTTGTGGGCTATATACAGAAAGAGAAGAGCAGAAGAATCTTTGAAGAAAGAAAGTGTATAGTGGTGCGTCATTTGCTATGGATTCTAATCGTAGTGATATTATAAAGCTACTAGTTGAGCAATATTTTCTTACTATCCAGGGCATTATCAGAGAAGTCTATCCAATCCATCCACCAAAACAATCATGTGATCCACATTCCCCACTTCAAATACAGTGGCCTTTTACAAGTTCTCATGAACTATCATGAAACCTTTTCAAATGCTAACCCCTAATCAAGATGACACAAGTCTGTTGTCCCAATGCAATATTCCAAGTCCATACAGAATAACAATGTTTCTCGATCAAGCAATCTCTTCCTTGATGATCTCCACAGCTACTTGTGAAATAAGGTTTGCTCGGCCATATGAAACTTCTTGAACACTACAAACATACTTCCTTAAGCATCACAGAAAATTCCCGTTGATAAGATGGAATTTCTATTTGACTCCCCCCTCCTATTTTTGGAGGTGCACAGATAGCATAGATACCATCCTTTTGTTACCTTGCAAGCCAGTTAATAGCTAGAACAAAGCTAACCTAACGCTAAACACACTTTTACATATTATGAACGCAAATACTTGAAATCCTGCCATCCACTATTATGTAAAGACATTTAAATCACTTCCAAGCATTGTCACTCATAGTGCATGATTGTTCATTCTAGAAGGTCACAGTGGAAGAACCAGCATGCAACAATATACTCAAACAAATAAGCATATTACTCACTATTGCAAACCTATATTATAAAAATAGATTTCCATTCATATCACTTTACAATCAAAAGCATGCAGATAGGGTCTCCACAAGGGCACAAAGAAGGTGGTGCACAAAGAACCACACCATGACATATGTACTCCTTGTAGGGAATCCATATCCGTTCATAGGCAAAAGGCAGGTATTTCAATGATCGCACTACATATGAAAGATGCTAATACCCTAAGGAGGACATATGTCGTGATGTGGTACACCATAGCACGACCGTGTGCCTACCTGCATGTGATATGCAGTCTACTAAAATCCCTCCCACTCATGTTCATGATAGTTTTCTCCTCTGTCATTACTTTTGATAGATTCAATAGAAAGTTTGGTGTCCTTTTGGGCAAGTATTTTACCAGATTTTAAAGACGTGCCTAGATCAGATATTTTGAGATGTTGGGAGACTGTGATTCACATATAGATTGTGTGCGGCTAGAGGAGTTGGTGGATGCCAAAATGTTGGTTCTGTGTGGTGTTGTATTGCAGTTATTTCTGTTCTGTTTCCCCTTTTGTGGAAACCTTGTACTCTCTCTCTCTCTCTCTCTCTCTCTCTCTCTCTTATAAAATCTTTTATACATCAAAAAAAAAAAGAGTGATCATTACTCTAGGGATTGAATGAACATGGTTATAAAAGTCTACTTATCACAACCATCAGGATACCTTATCGTGAATCGATAATACAGTTGAAACAGCAGCTCGCAGATAGTCAGAAACAGGTTCCTCAAGATAATGAACTTGTACATTAAACCCCCTACCCTGATGGTCAATAGAAAATAACTGTAATACATCAAGTATTTATAACAAACACAAATATATGAAATATGCCAAAAGATAGCAATAATAAGAAATAACTTGGCCTCCCAAAACAGAGGAAGAAGTAAATATTACAAATACCAACAGACCTCAACAGATAAAATGGCAGGCTCAGTTTTTGGTCCAAGCTCGGCATGGACCTTACCTGCTTGTCCTTGACGCCTTTTTCTGTCTTGCAGAAAACATCAAAATTGGTAATGCTTACAATTGGAAATTCACACGAAAGACAGATCATAATTTTAAAATAACCAAAATGGCACTGTTTAGCTACAGCCCAGAAATTGACAAAAATCTTATGACTGGCATAGTCGTCTCATGACAGACAACACCTACATAGAACAAAAACAGATTTAATGAGGATAACATAGAGTCTTGCGGTTGAGCCTGTTTTGGGTATTGGGCCTTAGGGCTTTTTGGGGTATGGGTTAAGGGTCTTGGCTTCAGTCCTCAGATGGAGGTGATGTTATTTTACTGTTGTTGTGATCACATTTTTTGATCTATCATTGTACTACTTGCTGCACTCATTCGAGCTTTGATTATTAATGAAACTGTTTATCAGAAAAAATAAAAAATAAAAATAAAAAATAAAAAATAAAAAAACAGATACCAACAAACATCAATACAAAGATAATGAGGATAAACCTGGTGTTAAAAAATGTGGACATTGACTTGGCCTCAATTGTAGCAGATGAGATAATCAGTCGCAATTCTGGCCTACGCCGTTGGATCTAGAAATCCAGTAAATCAGCTCACAAACGAAGCTTAGAATCAATGACAGACAGAAAACATAACTCACAACATGTTGTATTACCTTTTTAAGGAGACCCAACAAGATGTCTGTCGAAATGGACCTTTCATGGGCCTCATCTACCATTATGACACTGGCAGACACATCAACACCAAGAGAAGTTATCCAGAAAAATCTTACACTTTCTGTTAAAAGCCTGATCTATTCAAAAAAAACAAAGATCCATTCTGTAGAAAAAAAATTTCACCCGAACTTTAATGATAAGAATCAAAAGGTTTTTGCCAAATAACATTGAGAAAATATAAGGCAAATGAACTGTTATACAGTAAGTATATCAAGTCCTTATAGAAAGTGTGGAGTTCCCATTTCGAGACACCTTCCTGCTGAAGTAGATGGTATGCTCCATCCTATACCATAGAGCTAAGGTTAACATACCGGTAAGGTGACTGAATTTTTGGTTAAAAGCGGATAAAAGGATCCAATCTATAGCTCAAAATTTTCCCTGATTCTTCTCCAAATTTTCGAGGGTACAGCAAGGCATTTAAGGAGCATCTCTTTCGACGTGGGGTGAGGAGAAGGTAAGATCTACTGTACACCATAGAGCTCAAAAGTAGACAGACACAAAACAACATTTAAAAATGTATATATATACACACACACACACACACACACGCATATACATATATATACAATATGTGTGTGTGTTTGTGTATAAAATTGTACCTAATTCATTTTTAAGTAAGTTGTCAATCTCAGTTGTTTTCAACCTTCTTTAACAAATGTGGATAGTTTTAGTTGCCTGAACACCGCGAACATGAGATCAAACAGATCTCTTTTGGGCCATTTGGATGTATTACAAAATACAGTTGGTAGAATTTGTATGCTTGTGTCAACGGTGTTCAGAAGTGTTAAGACAGATTCTTTTACGAATAACAGAATTTGCTGATCATAAAAGATAGTAGATGGGGAACAACTAATAATCAACCCAATAAAACCCGCTCTTGGCTAGGCTATCCGCAAAAGGATACCAATAATTTATGAGGTACATCCACCAAAAAGTAATTTTATCTGACAATTGAGTGTTGAGATAGAGTTTGTTCAATGTAGTTCCCACCTTGAGCAAATAAGACATCAATATTTTAGGACTTGGTGAGAGACTCAGAGGTAATTTCTGCCCAACCTTTACTTGCATGATCATGATTTGTAAGCCTTACGGTCATTCAAACAGATTTAATTTGTAAATTGATTGTTCAGAACTATTTCTACAGCTGGCCCAGTATAATAAGAGGAACTTTTTTTAAGATAAAAGTCAATCCATGTGACTGATGTTGCAATTGGTAGATTTCGAATGAATCCAACCTCTGCCCTGAAGGAGAGCAGAAGTGGTTTGACTTCTTCAATTGGGAAACGTCTGTTATCGGCTCTTAGCTGTCTTTGGGTGTCTTTTGGCTTTCTTTTCTCATGTATATGCTGTATGGGCTATGCTTACAAGTATCCAGCCCTTCAATTCAATTGTGAAGTCACTTTACTATTTTCGGCTAATCAAAAGAATAAAAAGGGAAGAAAAAAAGGTAAATAATCATTCATTAGACAAAGTAAAGAACATATTCCTACAAAAAAAAAAAAAGTGTTAAATTAGTCTCAAGATTCGTTGTAATACCTATATTTGGTTAAAAGAGGATCATCCATCATCTCTCTAAGCAATACCCCATCCGTGAGAAATTTGATCCTGGTTACCTCCTGTGCTGCCAAAACAGAAACACTCCCAGGATTCAGGATATGATATTACAAATATAATGAGTAACATGGAATCATACACAGTTATATCAACACAGTTTCTGTCCAGAAGAACGCAAACTACCAACTATGAGCATGGATAGATGAACAAAATCCTCCAATACAAAGCATGCTCAAAAGTTCACCAGGAGGGAAGAGAGAGAAAGAGAGGGGGGGGGGGATCTTACTGGATTTGTAAGATCTTCGAAACGAATTGTATAGCCAACTTCCTCTCCAAGTTTGACACCCATCTCCTCAGCCACTCTTGAAGCAACAGCCTGTGCATAAATACAACCTAAATTAATACGAGAAGTCTTATTATGAATTTACTATGGAAGCTAGTCAGGATCGACTTATTTTCAAAGAAAAGGTAGCATAACTAGAGGTGTAATATCTTCAAAATCGAAAAGGATAATTGATCCACAAAAAAATGCAAACACCCTAAGCATACAGTGTGCAGTTTTTCTCATGCCAATATCAAGATAGGAAGATAAATCCTTCATGATAATATTAATTATCTAAAGTGTTTGTGAAAATGTTTGCAAACTATATTGCATAAAGATTTCAAAACTTTAGGACCTTACTAATGATTTTCTTTTTTCTTTTTGATCATTGTAAAAAATAACAAAAATAAAGTCTGATACAACCTTCAGGACCAGACAACATGTACACACAAATTACACAATGGTGCTAGCACATATGATTCAGACTATACCAGCCATATTACTTACATCCCTACATATAGGACCAGCCATTTAAAAATGAAGAGAAGGATACATCAACTAATTCTGGTAATATTTCGAGATGTTGGACTACAGGGGCATCTCTATAGTCACTTAGGTTAATTTATTTTGTCTCCTTTGTGGTTAGGCCTTGGACCCCTATGGTTCCCTACCTTGGGAAATCTTGGGTGCTTTAGCTTATTTTTTTTGCTTCTGCTTTTGCTGTAGAAGTGTGTTTCCTTTGTTGTAAACTCTTTTTGATGCTATTAATGAAATATGTTGAATTATTGATCAAAAAATATTCTGGTAATACTGTTGACCAAAAAAAAATCAAGGATAATGCCCTTCTAACAATCAATTCTGAAGGTTTCTCCTCCTCAAAAATTGTTTTGAGTTCTGCTCTTCCAAATGGCTCAACAAACTGCTGAAGGACAGATTTTCCAAAGCAAAAACACCCAATTTTGCATATTCTTCTCCGCCAGCAAGCCAAAAAATCCTCCAAGTCTCCAACTCTCCAAAGAAACACAAAGAAATATTAAATTTCAACAAAAAGGACAACACATTTCACACCAGTTTGCAATGTAATGACAAATGACCTACCGTTTCCGCATCCTCCTTAAGCATAACATATCAGTTAAGGATGTCCCAGTTCATGTTTAACAAAAGGTCAATAATCAAGATCTTGTCAAGTGAAACCGTCCACAAAAAGAAGGCAACCTTAAACCACATCATTCTAACAGTAGCATAAATCTGCGCTTTGGGGATAAGAGATGTGAAATACGAACTCATAAAGAAACTACTCTTTCTCCCATTTCCATTTCCAAAAATCTAGGTGTGAGTTTACCTCAATTCTGTGAAGTAGAAGAAAAAAGGAAGCCACTGAATAAATTTCCCAATCAAACAAAAACCATAATAATAATCTCCAAGAATTACCACCATCAGTTCTTTCCATCATCTAATCCAACCATTTCTAGAAGACTACACCAAAACTAAGTCTGGAAATCAGAGCGTAAGGGGGGAATCCCCAAACCAAGTATTTCCTAAATTTGATTCTCTCCCCACTAACAAATTCAAACCGAACTCCTCTAAAAAATACTACAGAATTGACCATAAATAGCCTTCCACAAAACTATTCTACAGGTGGGCATAGCAAGCAAAAATCTAATTACACGGGAAGATATCATACTTAGCAACAATAGCCAGCCTTCGAAGACTATTCCTCTCCACTCCAAATCTCCGAAGCCATTTCCATAGAAGACCTCTTCTAAAGTCCCAAAAGGGTCTCAAAACCAACCCATCATTTCCCTTGGTTTAATCATATATGCCCAATTTACAAGAAAATATTTATGTGTTTCCCCAAAATCACTCGATAAAAAATCCCTCTAAGAGTTTTTCAATACGATGCTGCACAGACTGTTGGGATAAGAAGAATAAGCATGAAATACATAGGAATATTTGAAGTTACTCTTGATTTACCATCATTAGAAAGATAACTACTCTTCCAAGTAGCCAATCCCTTCTCCGATTGCTCCATAGTTTTATTGCATACCAGCACTGCTTCAAAGGACATGCCCAAAAGATTTCCAAGTACATTGTCGGAAACTTCGATATTCACTACATCTCCAATTCCAAAGATTTTACTCTTAGATAAATTGACTTTTACTCTGAAAACTGCCTCAAAGCAACATAAAATCACCTAAGCTTTAGCGAATTGCGAACGAGAAGCATCACAAAAAATGAGGATGTCATCAGCAACAACATGCAAAACAACCAGAGCACTCGCCACAGCCAAGAATCCTCCAACATTTCCGAACTTACATCCCAATAAATTAGTATGCTCAAAGCATCTACAAACTATAATGAAAAGGACAGTTAATAGCTGAACACCTTGTCCAATACCTTTGGAAGAACCAAAGAAGCCAATCGAAGCCCCATCACTAAGACCAAAAAATATACCATGGATATACACATTTTAATCCACTTCCTCTATTCACTCCAAAACCCATGTGCCTCAAAAAGTACAGAAGAAAATCCCAACAAATAATGGCCTTATGTCTTTTCATATTCAACTTATTTACAAGCCCAACCCCGTCACTCCTCAATCCAGAATCTAAGCACTTGTAAGCCAACCAAACAGCATCTAAGATTTGTCTACCCCTAGAAAGGCACATTGAGACTTAAAAATGACATTGGGAAGCACCTTCCTCAACCTATTAACAAGCAATCGAGTTTATAAGGACAATCCATCAAGCTGATTCGCTGAAACTCCTTAATATTAACAGCCCCTTCTTTCTTTGCCAAGAGAGAGATAAACATGATATTTGCAATCTCCTCAAACATTGTTGTGCTTAGAATTCCTTTAAAACCCTCAAATGGTCACTTTTCACCACCGACCAACACTTTCTAAAAAATAACCTATTGGACATACTTATTGTCTTCGATCTTCATTATGAATGAATTAACAACTCATATTTAAGAAGAAGTGCTTAGTTTACATTATTTACAGACAATGTAGCACTGGTGAACCAAACTAGAGGAATTTGTAAAACAAGAATTGTAAAGGGGTACCTAAGAACCAGAAGGTCCAAAATAAGTCAATTAAACTGACTCTATGGAATGTAACTTCAGTAAATGGGAATGGGGGTGAAACAAATAAGGATTAAAAAATAAAAAATAAAAAATAAAAAACAAAAGATTCCAGTGACCCCTTCGAATATTTTGGATAAGTTATCAAGAAGGGAATTAATTGAGGGTAATGACGCACATAGAATAAGAGTTGGAAGATGAAAGTGCAGACGTGCTTTAGAAGGTTTGTGATTGACTTATTCCACTTCAGCTGAAAAGAAAATTCTATAAGGTGGCTATTACACCTGTTATAGTATATGGATCATAACATCAGGGAATTAAGAATAACAATTTGAAGGATGGGTATAGCAAAGATTAGGATGTTGAGATGGTATGTCAAAACATGAAGAAAGAGAATGATGCAATTGAAAATCTACCCCTACTATGCAACTAGAATATGGTGGCTACAGCTATCTCAACCATTGTCAAGGCCTAGGTTTCTCAGAGAAAGACCAAGGGAAAAATCACATGCAAGGTGCTAATTCATGCAACACATAAGTTCTCAAATGAACTCAAAAACCTAAAGGCTGATTTTCTTTAAATAATTCAAGAAGACTGCTTACAACTTTCTCGTAACATTTATTTATAAGAAACAAACTTTAGACTGAACTTAAGTTTCCAAGCAACTAATCGTATCCCTCCATACAATCTAATCTAAACAATTAAAACAAAACCATAGAAGTTATAGACTGACTAGAACTCAAATACCACTTAACTCACGTGACTGATTTTCTAAAATAGAATTCTAATGTCAGAAATACACATGAGATTCATCACTTTCTGTATAGCAAGACTGCCAACCTTGTTTTGAAGCCCAAATCATTTCAACTTAGCTAGAAGTCATGAGATGATTGCCGTAGATATCAGAAAGAGCTTTCCAAAGTATCTAATGCCTTCCCAATCTCAAAATTTGGGTATAAAGTCATGACCACCAGAATCGTTCTTTTGGATTTTAAGATGTAGGACCACTTTTTCCAGCATCTACGCAATGTGGCTTCATCAATATATATTATTCAAGCTTCATCTACTTAATTTTGGTAACCACAGATTTGGATTGCATCAGTAAGGTTTAGTAATCATATCAAGAGAGTTTACGATGAGCACCGATATGAAATAAAACAAAGCTAGTGACATGTTACAAGTTAAAGGATACAAAAGGGATGAAGGTAGATCAAAAGGAACCGGAAAGAGGCAATCATAAATGAATTCAAGCCACATTATCTAACCGATGATAATGTTTTGAAAGATTGGACTAGCATAGCAGAATCGGTGCTGCCATCCCCAACTAGTTGGGATAAGGTGGTGGTGGACTGAAGAGTTACGATGTGGTTTTTGATAGATTAGAATAACAGAACAAAATTCTTGGTGCCGACCACATTAGCTGGGGTAAGGCATTGTTGTTGGCGATTTTATTCTTCCTGTTCTTGTTGTTGCTGTTGTTATGGGAAATCCACTTCTTGTTGATACCAAAAATTTTATGGAAGGAAACTCCAATCCCATATCAAAACCGTCTTAATGATTGACGAGGTGGCATCGCTTATTCTCAAAGATCCTACTATTTCTCTCTCCCTAAATAGTCCACAAAAAGGCATCACCCAAACAACCGCACAAAACGACACCAATCAAATTAAGAAACCGCAAAATGCTTTGGCTTGATCCTTGGCATTTTACCTTGCACTAACAAAGCATATCAACGATATCATGAGGCATAAACCAATTAATGTCCATAAGCTTCAAAACATCTCCGGAATGTAGAAACAAATGATTGACCGATTCTTGAGCTCTCACGCACATCACAGAAGAATTGGAGAGAATGCTTTCCAATTTGTCTTTCTTTAAAGAATACCATAATATTATGTTTAGAATTGAAGACCAACAAATACTATGCCATTGCAACTTGAGTTGATTATATCCCAATAAGAAAGCATAGGCACCGAGGAAAGAAGGAAAAACAAAAAACAAAAAAACATAAAAGCATACATGTGTGATCCCACCTTTCAATGAATAGAAGAAATCCATTACTATTAAGTACTCTTAACCAATAATGAGGGATCTAAAATTCCTTCCATGATAAAAATAAAAATAAATAAATAAAATAGAATAAAAAAGCAAAGTTACCCACAAACTGCATAACCAATGTGCACCACTTGCACTTTTAATAAAAATCCAAAACTTCCAACGGCATGACAACCAAATGGCTTGGTACCTAATAATTTCTCTGACTGAAGAACAATCATTGCAAATGTAAAAAACTTCTCAAAAAGGCAATTTGAAATTTGCTTCTTGTAGACTTGCTTTATTTTTTATTTTTTATTTTTTGATACGGTGCAATTTTCATTTAGATAAATATATATATATATATATATATATATATATATATATATATATACAAGCAGTAAATAGAAAGAGGAAACACCTGGACTGCCAATCTTCTTGGTTGGGTACAAGCTATTACCCGTCCACCCTCAGCCCAACCTGCTTCCTTGATATACTGAAAAATAAGCACAAAACAAAGAAATCACTTGAGTTTGTCGAAGTTCGTCTCAGAAACTCACTTTCCAAAAAAACAATATAATAATAATAATAATAAATCAAAAACAAAATTCATCGAACGCCAATAGAAACAACGACTAGTTAGTTCAAAAACCTGAGGAATCTGAGTTGTTTTTCCGCTACCGGTCTCGCCGACGATAATGGTAGTGGCGTGAGTCTCTACCAGATAGAGGATGGCTGTACGGTACTTGACGACAGGGAGCCTCTGCCTCTGCCTCTCGATACTCGAATGACCGAATCTATGAAGCCAGAGATTCTCAAAGATTAACACTCAGAGCAGAACGAAAACGACTAAATGGAAGTGGTGGTAGAAAAGGAAGAGATAAATGAGAAAGAATACCCTGAGGAGGAGGTGGAAGGAGGGGCGGAGTAGAAGATGACGCCGCCTTCTTCATCATCGACGAGGCGAGGCTTCTCGGAGCCTGGTTTCCAGAACTGAGACATCCTTTTGCAATCCTCTTTCCGGTGAACGTCCGATAAACAATGCAAGCTCACCTCTCCCGTGTTCGTTTTAGCTTCACAGCAGGAGAACGCATGGTAGTGCTGTAAATTTGGGCCGTGTGGCTAAGCTAGGGTTGCAAGTTTGGACTTGCCGGTCCAGCGCCCAATCGATCCAAGTCATGTTTTGAGCAGGTTGGACCAAATTTTTTGGGTTGAGTTAGGCTTCAGCCAGGCTCGAACCTTCCTTGACCAAGCCGCCTAATTTTTTTATTTCTTTATTTTGGTGACGTGGAACCCCCGACTCAACTTACGGGACACGATAAATCCCAACACGTAGCTCCACCCTCAAAAGATTATATATCAGGTAAGACAAGGGTCTCGAACCTAGGACTTCTAATTATTGAGTTGAGCTATTCTGTGTAGTTTAAAGAGATTTAACTGCTGATGTAACTGAGGTTGGGTTTCGGACAGCTTAATTAAGTGTTTATTGGAGTTTATAACTTTTTTAAAAAAATTTAAGTTATAGGTATGTTTGACGGCTTCGCATCTTCTACATCAATCCATACAGCATCGTTGGATTGCTGCCACGTGGACATAGGTAACTTAACGCTCACAGCAGCAATATAACGGTGTTGTATTCATTTTTTTTATTGTTAAAAGTTCAATTTTTTAAATTTTAACCCCTTCTCTCTTAGCCTGCCTCTCTCTCTCTCTCTCTCTCTCTCTCTCTCTCTCTCGCTTCAAAGCTAGATTTCCAGTGCCCGAAACCTTCTACCGTCTGCTATCCACCTCAAATATTTCCGTTGGCGAATGCTAAACCATCTCCCCATTCTTTCATTACTCCGTATCAATTGTCGAAAATATATATCCTATTTTCCTATACCCAAACCTCAATCCTATCTTGTCTACTCTCCTTCTTCTCTCTCGTTTTGCAACATGCCAAACCAAATCAAATCTTCAAGCTTAGAATCAAAGATCCAACAAAGATTTGAGGACTTCACAATTGTAAGAACTGGTATGGTTCTTTGCAATTTTTTTATTTTTTACTTGTGTTTGTTAAAATGCCATCAAGTTGAAATATGGACATAGGTTACTTTGTGTATTATAGTTCATGATTTCGCTTCCTCATCCAGATAAATGCCTGCTTGTTGTACCATGTGCATTATTAAATCATAGGTACACAAGGCTAAATAAGAGGTACCCTTGGCTTAATAATGCACAGGGTACCCAAGGATAAATAAGGGATACCCTTGGCTTAATAAGTGTAACAACCCGAAATGTCGAGAAGGATATTTTTTTTTTCTTTTGTAATTTTACAACATTCTCTTTTAAATATTAAATATATGTCAGCCGGTTCGACCCGACCGAGTGATGATTTAATTGGTGATTTTATA